>JAGFPH010000149.1:481665-491778 GCA_018207615.1 Philaenus spumarius
AAGGGTAGTAATCAAAGCTCTGTTATTCGGTCATTCTGTGTATAATTCATTAACGTCATAGTTTTTGTTCGTTCGGTGTATTGAGTCCATTCAGAGAGAATTGTCGGCTGACGGAACCCTTGGCACTTGGCTATTTAGCTCTAATACTGGCGAAACAAAACAACTCTTACAAATATTTCCTTAATTTACGCGATTAAAATAATGTGACAATTTCTATACATCCGTTCTTACAAGTTAATTAGTTCTTAATCCCGCTAATAATATGAAACCATCGGACATTTGCATACATGACGCGATACAAACTTGTTAAAGTTACAATAGTTGATTATTTATCAAAGCTTATTCTAAATGACCTTGAATGAATAATGACGCGTAAGAAAGAAAGATAAAACAGACTACCATGACCCTACGGCAATCATTGCCACTTATCCAACAACACGATCAAAACAAAGTGACGGTTATCGCGTATGTTTTTTTATGTTTCTCAAAACTAAAAACAATGGAAAAGGAAATTATCCGACTGGTGACGGAAATTAAAGAACAAAATTAACAAGAAAACTGGAAATAAGCGACGAAGTAGACAATTAATTGTAAAGCTGAAGGGCGATTATAAATTGATTACTACTATTTTCGTTTTCATTGCAATCGCGAAATTCATTCAGATCCAGAAACAATTAAAATGTTCAATTTCTGAAAGTAATTTTAAAATGCTTAATCGACTGTTTCTGTTTTAATTTCTAGTCCATTTTGCAATCGTAACAGTTGTGAAAGTCAATTTGGAAAATTTTAATTAAACCAGAACTAGCACGAACACAGTTTTGTTTACTCCATTTAAGCAAATATTCTTTGCTTCATGATCTTTTTCAAAAGCAAGTTTAATCAAGACATCTGTTGTAAAAGCACAAATCATTGTGATAGTGTCAGTTGAAATTTAGCGTGCTACGCATAAAATCCCAATTTCCTGTAGTATTTTTTTCAAAATGGCAATATTTAAACATTTTAATGTCGAATGGAGAAAAGTTACTTACTTTTTTAATGACAATAAAAATGTATTTTTAATTATTTTTGTAGGGTAAAGGACAAAAGTAAAAAAAACTGGAAATATTATTTTTGATAGTTGTCTAAAACCCCAAAGAATAGCTTGAAACAAAATGTGTGTTGAAATGTTTTAGTTTTAAGTATAACTAAATGCTTAGGGAATAAATATAATTTTAGTGAGTGATATTTTTATCAAAACTTTTTTGTGTTTTCAAAATTATAATTATTACTCAATATTATTGTATACATAACACACACTTTCCTGTTTAAAAGTCACTCTATGTCAACAAGTGTTGGGTTGTAATGTTTTAAGGACCTGCATGATTCTATATAAGATACGAATGATTTTTTAAACGTAAACAAGTAGTATTGTTTTACGTCTATTGAGTATTGAGTTGTCCTCAATTCTTAACTCTTATCCATGGTAACACAGGTAATTGAAGCTAATGTAAAATTGCACTTCATTGAAGGAAAACAATGTTTAAAAAAAGTTAACTAAAATAAATCTTCGTAGTCCTCGAGTTCTTTGAAATAACAATAACCGGTCGAGATGAAAATAACAGTGCTAATAAATTAATTTGGGAAAACAAATAACGATTTGACAATTTTGCTTTACTAGCATTGCCTTAAAGGTAAAATGAAGAATAGGTTTTGTTTAACCAAAGCTGGACTCAAACGGAATGAACTTGTATATAAAAATATTTCAATGACTTTGTAATTCAAGGGGAGTGAATGTATATAATGGTTCAATACATTTCCTATTCCTATTCAGTACAGGGGCCACATATGCGTACATTATGGTATACACTAGTTTCCGGCATTCGGGTTTACAGCGCGGTTTCCTTTGTTTAATGCCGACTGTAATTTCCGACTTAGTAATGGCGATTAGTTATCTTGAATTGCTTTCGGTTCAATGCTCATAGCAATATGCATACGTAGAGAGGCAAATAACTATTTGTGGTATGAATTAGTCAAATGAGTAGTCTTGATTTACCATACTCGTGTATTCCTAATGGCAGACCATTAACCATTAGTGCGTTGATGCACTATACATTTATGAACTATTACTAAAATGGATGTTTACGTATTGATGTAATATGTTTATTGAGATATCACTTAAGATAAAACTGTTGATAGTTTATGGAATAAGTTGTTTATATGTAGTTTTAATAACTTTAAAACTAGACTAGATAAAAAAATAAGACTTTAGATATTGTTTTTACGAATTTGGAATATTATACATTATATCACAATATAACAGAGTACTTTCATTTAAAAAACTTCGCTTAAGGAGGCTATGTTTCTTCTTATTTAAGCTCAGTGGTAGCAATTTTTGTCTTATTTCCACACATTATTTTAGGGTGAAATAAATATTTAAATATTTTGTTTCTAAAGAAGTTCCAGCCATTTAATATATTAGCTACAAAAACTGAGCCACCTTCACTTTTTATAAAATTTACTTATTTATATTCTTAGTAAATCTGCCTAATCCGATCTTTGAGGCTTTTTCTATTTACCTTAACGACTTCGGTTTCATGTATTACAACTGCCGAACAAGGTTTTACATGTTTTTATACCTAAAAGAATTTCACTCCATTCAGAGGAAGTTAAAATTTGATACTCATTAAACTTATTAACAAGTAATTTGAGTGGCATGCACTCCTGACCGAAAAGTCACTGGTTTTTTCTTTCTTCTTATTTTGTATTGTATTATTATTTTTGTTTGTTGCAAAATGCATACTTACAGTTTTGTTTTTTAAACGGTTTTAAATAACGTTACACTTTTGTAATAGGGTTTGGGAAGCAATTTGAGACCTGCTGTGAGAAATTTATGGATTTTTCTGTTTAATGAATTATTTATTTTAACCCGAAAAAAATACTTAGTAGGTAATGCTTAGTTCTAATTAAAGAATAATAATGACGTTTCAGCACCTTGAACAAGTGCAAGAGTAATAGACCTTCAATATTATCGCATGTTTAGCTTATACTAATTAATTAATACATGACACAAGATTGAATCGATGTAGAACCAGGAAAAATCTGATAAGTGTAAAGAGTTCCTGCGATATTTGTATTTTATGTTTTCCTTTAATGAATTCAATGGAAGCTGCGGGAAAAGGAAACCTTGCCTTATAAATTAAACAAATGTAAATATTTTGCAGCACGCAACATTCTTCAAAACAGCTGTGCTTTCACACAATAAGGGCGTTTCGTTTACGTAACCTTACATAATATTTGTGTTGATTAAATTACGTGTTTATAAGTCGTTAGGAATATTACTATAACTATTTTACCTCCTAAAAATGTTGAATATCTTCCATTTATTCAATTATAAATGCAATTTTAACTACAAGTTTTCGTTTTATAAAAAAATCGGTTGTTTGATTTTGATTGCTGATACATTTTCAAACGTACATTCCCCTCCCTCCCCCCTCAAGAAGACTGTGTGACTTTTGAAATATTAAAATTTATGATAATCATACGTGCAAGAATAACCAATACATTTTTATTGTTATACAGTGTCAAAGTATAGCCAATTCACTTACGTTTTAGCGTGGCTTATAATACATCAAACATCGCAAAAATTCTTATATACAAGTGGATTAAAAGAATTAATTCTCTTGTTAATAACTGAGATGTATACACATTTTCACTCATAAAATTCTCGAGTTTTTATAGGGTATCTCAGTTTGTTTAAAGAATGTGTTCATAAGTAAAGTGCCAAACTGCAGGAAATGGTTCTATGGGTCAAAATAAAGAGAAAATCAAGAATAACATTTTTGTTCCAAAAACGTTTCTTTTCCAAATATCCCTATCGTTCCTTTTAATTCCCTATCGGATGGTGTACTGTCAAAACAATCGGATGAAGGATAATAGTTGAGTTATAAAGATAATAACAGCATGTAGTTGTGTTTGCTGTGTTGGTATAGGATGCCGGGTGTAACAATCCAATTATTACACATAAATAGCTATTATCATTCACCCGATTGTTTTAACAGTTACACCATCCGATAGGTAACTAAAAGGGCTACAAAAAAGGTATCTTGCAATTTTTTGGTTAAAATACACTTTAGGGTAATTTAGGTTTAAAATGTTCAAACAGCCGTCATTTTTAAACGCATGATATAATCGCTTATTTTTCTTAAATAGATTATTGTTAGGTTAAACTTCATGCAAAGTTTGAACTCAATCAGTCAAACCATTCTCAAGATATACATTATTTTGTAAAACAAAAATGGCTGATATCTGAAAAAACGAAGCGTTTTTATAAAAATGATTTTTTTATCTTTTCTTTATTTTGACCTGTAGGGCCATTTTCAGAAGTTTGGCACTTTACTTATGAAACACTCTGTTTAAACAAACTGAGGTAGCCTTTAAAAAACTCGAGAATTTTATAAGTGAAAATGTATATATTTCCCAGTTAAGAAGAGAATTAATTCTTTTAATCCACTTGTGTATAAGAATTTTTGCGATGTTTGATGTGTTATAAACCACGCTAAAACGTAAGTGAATTGGCTAATTAAAATAATGTAGTACTATGGTATTTAGACTTGTTCTATTTAAATCCGATTTTTATGCACAATTTTTTATAACACATTTTAAATTGAAGATATCTTTTGCCTAGAATGATTTAGTAACAAAAGTATGTGAATGATTTAATATTTAATAAATACTTCTAATATCGTTAATTTGTGAGTTTAAATAACAAACTAAGCTGTAAAATAAAGCTAATACTATAAGCCATAAAATTAGTGAAAACAGCTGTACTGGAGACATTTTAACATATGCAAATGCTTTACAGTGCATACATTTTTCGTAGTCTTAAAGTTAAATTAAAATTTAAAAAAACATCATACAGTATTTTTAAAGCTGGATCACGCAGAACGTTATTTTATTCAGTCAAATCACTTTAGCGTGCTATAAAATGTGATAATTTATGTTATAATTCTTTATATTCTATTTTTACTATGGCTTGATGAAACTACACAATAATATTAAAAATAAATCAATTCGTCTTTTTAAACAGGTACAATTTTATTACAAGTATTTTATAATGCGTATAATATGTTATAACTTAACCAAATATTTAATAAGTTCGTAAAGTATGGGAACACATATTATTAATTATTATAACAAATTGTACTATTGATATTTATTACGCTAAATATAAATAATAAGTGTCAACATTAAGAACTCTGAAAATTGTATTTAGTTTAAAAGTGCATGCAGTTCGGAGATTACATAAGTTGAATTGAAATATTAAAAGTTGAATAAAACAGCTATAAATGACACATTGTTTAATTGTTGTTGAATAATACTTGTATCTAACGCGTAATTAATTAAGCCTAGATATTAACTATAGAAATGATCTTTGATCCTTGTTAACCCCATTCATGCTGATTAGTAAAGTAGTACGTAACCTTCTTCAGCTTTGTTTGACTAGTTTATTTGTGTTATTTTTCAGTATGGTTTTGTGAGGATTTGTGGTGAACATTATTTTTAAAACGTAACTACGTCTACATAATGGTTAAATATAACACCATAAAACACAGGTCATAATATAAAAAGAACAATTGAAATGCAAGAATTTTTCAGTGGACATTTAAAACTAAGAAAGAAAACTTAGTACACAATCTTATTCTTGGCATAAATTATGTACTTAATGGAATAATCGAGATGATGGGTTACTTAGGGGAGGATCTAAGAATACTGACCCTAATCACAGAGGATATAAGTAATACCTAATACCTCTGTGCCCTAATGCGAGAGTTTGTGAAGGCCTTTGTACACTGAATGCGGATTCTGCCACGGTAACTAGAACACTAGTTACCGTGGATTCTGCGACCTCGTTCTGCGAACTCTACCCGCATCGACCTGGATCAGTGTTTGCATCATTTCTATCAAACACACGTGGTCAGCAGTTACTATCTCAACCAGAACGCGTTTAGTTTCGAATCTTTTGCCCGTCTAGATTAGTGCGTTTTTTGTTGAAACGGGTACAGAATGGCTGATTGAAGAGGTTAGAAAATTCCCATTTTTGTATGATCGAGGACATGGTGACTATAAAAACTTCGATAAAAAACATAAAATGTAAAGAGAAAGGCCAAACATTGAACTCATAGACATAGTGTGTGATATTCGCCTAATTATTCTCGTTGCAAATTTATTTCGTGGACCCACTTCTACTTCTAGAGTTTTCTCATAAGAATAAATATTTCCTGACCTTTATCACAGAGGATATAAGTAATACCAGAGTGTTCGAAGGATAGGAAGATGTGTTTCGCCTTTACTGAAGCGCTGGTGTAGCGTCGGAACAGAGCTTAGTGGTCAAGAGGCTAGCGACGTTGCCGCTTTGAACAGTGTGTGTGAGAGAGAGGAGATGGACAGCTGATGCACGCACGCTAAATACTACGGCGACAAAAAAGGACAGTGGGCCTGGTGTTGGCTGCACGACTTGGCAACGTTAGCTAGTTAACATCGCTTGTCGCGCTCTGCAGCGGCCAGCTAACATATTAACGAAATTACCGAAACACTTCTTCCTATCCTTCGAACACTCTGGGTATTACTTATATCCTCTGTGCCTTTATTGCTGCCCGCACGCACTACTATGATGGGTAGTAAATGTCCTCTCCGTTACGGAATCCCGGATTCTGTCATGGACATAAATAAACCAGCCAATCAGCAAGTGGATAATGGAATTATATATTTTAAATCGATGAAAGCACATACAAGAATGAAAAGTTAAGGCAAATATGTACATAAAGCAGTTCTAATCCGTATAATAAAAATATATATTAACAGTTATTTTATATTTGTATATGTTCTCATTTTGAACTAATAGACTACATCAACAAAATAAATTCTTTTAGAAATTCTGTGGGTATCCAATGCTCCCAATCCTTGTGCCCCTCAGTTTACCCGAATTGTAAGATCATGTTAGAATAGTGTTTGTTTTTTTAAATATTTTTTACGAGTCCCGTGTCTTTATTAAAGTAAAACAAGGTATACACAAATAAACATTCTACTTGTAATCATTATTTAATAAAATGTTACAAAAGAAACCAAGTTATTCTATGAACGAAACCTGCCTGTCTCATTATTCGCACCTAAGGATGGTTGTGGATACAAGTCATCTTTTGTTTAAAAGGAAGCTTTTAAGTGTTTATATGTTTAGTTAACAATCGTCTATCAGAGAGTTCACTATTCGTCCGCGAATCTAGTAACAAACGACATTACGTCGTAAGATCTACGGTAATGGTGATGGAAAAGGTGTCGTCTAATTCCTGTGGGTTGGTTGCCAGCAGCTTGCTTGTTTTCGATTCAAGCTCGTTAACACCAGTCTTATTCTAGTTAGCCATCTGTCGTAAATATCTCATCTTTACCCCTAACTTGTACAGTTATGTTCACTTTTGTATTCAGCATGCAGTGGTACCAACTCCAACTTCACAATATAAAATAAATGTAGTAGTATACTGCCAAAACTGTATATTAAACCTTAGATTTTACCACAGAAACTTCAATACAGTAGTTGTATATTTCAAATAAAGTTACACGAGCGAAGCAACAAGTTCGCCTTGTAATGCACTGTTATTATTATTAGATTCTTTGATTTATTTGCTTGTTTAAAAAGCACTAAGAAGTCGTTGATGCTAAATGTAGAATCTTCTATTTGTTTATCTTATCATAATGAGGCACTAACCATTATATACAGTATATTGGAAGTATTTATCATCTATGTGATGTTGTTTATACTGTTTTGTTTACCAACATTTTATAGAACAGGTGGAGTTGTATTGCTTATAGAAATTACTTTATATGTATATTTAACGGACAATTTTTTCAGTGAATAGCATTGTTTGTTATAGACATGTGATTTTTAAAACATTGTTTGGAAAAATTAAGAAACATTTAAGTGATAAACGCAACAAACATTTCTCAATCATGTAGTTTGACCAGTTTTAATAAAATGGGTTTAAATACAAGAAATATAAAATAACTGGAATCAGCTTTTCGGACTGTTCTAAAGATCTATAACTTGTTCCCAACAAGCCAACAATGTTACATTCGTAATATTTCCCAACGAGAAAATGTACTTCTCTGCAAATTGGTTAAAAATATCGCTCCCTTATTTTGTTCAGAAGACAAGAAGTGTTACACAAGTAAATAAATATCTCGGTTTTATAGTCAGCTGTTGCTTAAACAGTCGCGTTTATCAGAGTCGAATTTCTTATTACGACGTGTTGTAATAAATAAAGAAAAGTCGATACACATTTTTCTGATAGTAGACCTAATATACGCGATGGTGAATAAGTTTGGCAATATCGTTTTGATCTTCTTCTTAATGTATTATTGATAATATGTGCGTGCAGTTCTACTACACTTAACTTGAAACGAGTATCTGCTGTCTGTAAGTTATCAAAATTGTAAATTTATTTTAATCTTTATCGACAGAAACAATAAACATTCGATTAATCTAAGTGGCACAGCAGATGTTCTACTTGGAAACAATTTAAACAAACATTTCCAGTAAAATGGCGAACAAAATGACAAATCGGGAACTTTGCCTACATTTCACTCTACTTCTCCAAAACTACATTTGAGATGTACTGATGTGAACAATTGTTCGATCATTTGAGTTAAATTCTGAAATAGAGATTCAGTTTTACTGATCTCTTAAGTTCTGATTTGGATACTGATGTAATCCGTTTTTGTTTTAAACTTACTATATTTTGGACTTTTTACTGAATTTTGAATGTTTTAAATTTGTATTAATTTTATTTACGTTCATATTTAATTTAAATATTACTATTATTGCAAATACGAAACTTCAGTTTCCGTAACTAAACATATTTTTTACATGGATTTCAAACATCAGCCTTTATCCTTTCAATTAATTTATACATTACTCTGACGTTTAAGGTAGTTCAGGTGTTGTTTTTTGATAGGCCTTTGTAGGTATTCTGCGCGGACGTGTATTCATCAACTATTCTATAACCATCATACACTTTCAATCCGGTGATTTAATGTTGGTTGAAATTCACTGAGTGGATTTATCAGTTAGGATCAGTAAAAATACACACACAAGTGTTCCTCATAAATAAGTTGTCCTGAAGAATGGAATGCAAAGAAGTTGTTCACGGTGCAAAGAAGTCAAATCGGTTAAACAATAAACAAGTTGATATTATATGTACATTTAAATCGAGAAACATTTCATTACCCTCGTCTTTTGAAATTCTATATTCGATATATTTTGTATTGCAGAACTCATGTTGTAAATTTATTTAATAAATGTATTTGTAACAAGACCAGTTAATGGTTTTCTATTGTAAAATATTTCCGAAATAAAAGAACGGTATATGACTGTCTTAAGTCTTAACCATTATTTTTCCAAACACTGCGTGAAGTCATATCAAGTACAATTAAATAAGCACTGTACTTCTCATTGTCGCCTTATGAACACGGAATGTAATGTGTTTGTATTAAATACAAATCGATTGTAATTTTGTATCCATATCTTTGATGCCAATATATTAGCTTTTATTTAACCAAAAGGATTTATAACCCGAACATTCCTTTGATTGAAAGTGGCAGCTTTACTTGTCACAATCGTATTCGATGTGGCAAGAGTGTCAGCTATTTTATTTCCAATGATAACATAGCATCCATTTCAATACCACATCATTTATAATTTACAACTTTATTATTATTATTGTTGAATACGGTAGTCAGTGAGTCAAACTTATAATTTTTGAATTAGCGTCGTTGTTTTTGTATCTTGATTTAGGACTGTCATTTAATAAGTCCCCTTAAATTTGTCCCTTGCAATTTATTTATGAATTTATTTTATTCTCTATATCGTTTCGTTTTATATAAGCAAGTCTAGATATTGGAAACGTCACATAATATATGCCAAAAGCCTTGACAAGTGGGCATACACGGGTTTTAATAAGATTATTATTTTTATATTATTCTCTATGCTAGTCTATTTATTATAATGCCAGATTGTTTCCCTTTATTTGTTTTTTATTATGATAAAACACAACTAAAACATGCGACATGACAAATCTTATGGTT
>JAGFPH010000149.1:498524-518272 GCA_018207615.1 Philaenus spumarius
CGTCAGTACATTACTAGGATATCTTACTAGACACTGTATTAAGTTCAATGTTTAATGAATATTCTTGTGCTATTACGAGTCGCTTGGGAATTGAATATGGTCGTAGTAACCGTAAGTTATTTAATCGCTTAGACGTGTACAATAATGTTATGCATTTAATGGCATCAAATGACGTCATAAGGGCGCAGTAACTGCAAGTAATCAAGCTTTACTGCGATTCCCTCTCGAAGCCGACATTCAGTGCTGTAAGGTTTAGCAAATGTCTTTGATTTATTGGGTTTGAATCGAACTTGTATTTACTATCATACTTATTTATGTACAATGTACGATCATTGAGTTTAGAAGGCGCTTTTCGATCGTGTCTGAAGCAAAATTCTTGTACAGTATTTTATTCGTTATTTTATGTGATACCTCCAGAACTGTTTTATAAATAAACAATTATTGTACGTTCCTTGTCGTACG
Organism: Philaenus spumarius; assembly: GCA_018207615.1. Taxonomy (NCBI): domain Eukaryota; kingdom Metazoa; phylum Arthropoda; class Insecta; order Hemiptera; family Aphrophoridae; genus Philaenus; species Philaenus spumarius. Next base: position 498,987 of record JAGFPH010000149.1, read on the forward strand.
TTAAAAGTTTTCTATATACCTCTTGTTGTGTTTTGAACCTGAGCTAAAGAATAATAAACCCAAGTAATAAATAGTTCAGTCTAGTGTATTCAAGACTTGATATAACTGTAAGTTAAGCATAAAATAACCAAAAGTCTTGATTAGTTTTATTCTTTCAAAATATATTTTCGTTTTATTTTGTCGTATCTAGTAGTTTATAATATTGATAGTTCCAGATTTTCCGTTAAGAAATCTTTTTGGTTACGCAGTGTAGAATTTACTTCGATGTTATTTTTAACCAATGTCTTGTACGATTTCCTTGTAATGTTTCTTCCAATCGAAATAGTATTTCACTTTTTAATTTGTTACTACGGCTAATTTCATAACTCGTGAGTTGCATGCCGGAGAGGTGTAAGGGGTTAGAAATTCTTCTAAACTAGCACTTATTAACCTCTTCGAGCCTTGTCTTAAATTAATTTTAAAATTTTATTTCCGTCTTTACCAAAATCTTCGTAACAATCAAAAACCACATTCAAGCTACCTTTACTTTTATATTAAATGATATGTGAATTATTAATTTATGTTGATAAGATTAATTAAGTGATTTGTTTATGGTTCATAAATTTGAATTGAATTTTGGACTGCAGATTTATGTTCTTTTCAAAAAAAGTTGGTTCTAGTTTTATCTGAAAACGTATGCTCAGTATCTCTTTCGTACATTATGTTTTTATATCTTGGCAATTAACCCAAGAAAATGTTCAGTTTTCTCTTGACTTGAATTGTTCTTCGACTTCACTTCAATCAGCAGTAGCTACAGATTATTCAAACCTAATTTTGTTCGAGAAAATGTTTAGTGAATTTATTTAGTGTGATGGTTCTCTCTACAGTTATGCAAAGATGCTAGTCGAAATTTAATTACAATTTTGCGAGAACTTTTAAAGTTTCAGATAATTTGAATGTGTAGTTCTTATACACACTAAACTTCGTAAATATATTTGTAATCTATCTTACTTAACAAAGTGTTATTTGTGCATGGTTTTGCATTGAATAACGAAACTTTGCCGAGTAATCCTAAAATTTATAGCTAGATAATATTGTTTCAATTCTTCAAGAATGCCTATTAAATCTTATCAGAACGATTCTATATTTTTAGATTTGTGCTGTATACATTGATTGTTGTATACGAGAACTTGCTGTATACAGAAATCGCCTGCCTTGCAGGTATCTTCCTATAGTTTCTTATTTGATAGAAAACACGCTGAGAATTAGAAGCATTCGCTCTGAAATGCAAACTCTCAATTTCTTTATTATATAAAAAACACATTCCATGATAAAAAATCTTCGGTAAACAATAAATTAGTACGTCAGTTGTTTTTTACGAGTGAATGATCAATGTGGCAACGTTGCCTATAGCCGGGGCCTATACCTTGACCCACAATCGCAACGAAATTACATGAATAAATACACACATTCAGTAGTCGGAAGTAAATATTAATCACAGGAGAATGAACCTATTATTAAAATTTTTTATACATTTTTAATTGTAAATTTTTAAGATTTTTACAATTAAAAGCAGCACGCATACATTGTTTAGGTCATTTGTCTTCCACTCTTGTATTTAGTGTGTGCATACATTTATCTCCGTAGTACAAGAACTGCAAGGAAGTTGAGTCAGAGCTGCCAACTTACTTGATGCGGATCAGCCAAACTTATTTGGCAATAGTTCTGCTGCCTCTACAATTCAATTCTCATAATCTTTGATTAGCTTTTCAAAAAGATCACTCAAGAGTGTTGTTTTCCTGGCGACCTATTTCCTGTATTGATCAATACACTGCTTGAGCTTTCATTGCTGTGTGGGAAGCTTTGCGTAGGCCTTACACGGCTTCAGCTTCCGTTGTTGCTGCAGGCTGCACCTGTAACTGTGCGTTAAAATGCATGTTTTATTTAGAATATTCATTGATCGGTGATATATTTAAAATAAAGAAAGCTAGATTCGACTACCTAATACATATACATAAAATTGAAGTGGCTGTCTGCATAAGATTTTTTCTAATATCATATGGTTATTCACACATTACAAAAACCTAAACACACATTTATACATTTTTATCTGTCTGTCTGTTTGGCCGGGCCAATATTCGGAATGGCTGAACCGATTTTGACGAAACTTTTTAACTTGTATAGGACTTTTCAGAGAATATTTTAGGCTACATTTTGTTCTGAAAATATATCAAATTCCTGTAAAAAATGGAAAAATTGTACAAGCTACGGACAAAATTAGGTATTTTGTTGACAAATGTTGGAGATATTGCGTGTCTATTTCTATCTTACAATATGTACAAGTCACAGCTACCCCCATAGATCCAAGTGCATCTGTTCTAATCAATCACCATTTCCATAAAAATTCCTATTAAAAAATATAAAAACGTAAAAATTACAGGGATTTTGTGGATTGCGTTGCATCGTTCTATATGTCATAGAAGTTGTTGGCGATCGAAGCGAGCAGGGGCAGAGTTTTATCAAAATAAAAACATAAGTTTTAGTGACTAGTTAAAATACAAATTTGGTGTGCTAAATAACAATCTTCTGTCAATATAAAAGCAGATCACATAAGAAGCGACAAGAGAAAGATCTCTAAATGGTTTCTAATCCCAATAATCTGTTAAGATTGGTTTTTTTCTGAAGTGCTTCCAAACAATTAAAGAAGAAACTTAGTTTTCTGACATAAATGTAAGTTATATGTTGAAGTAAGATCGGTGGTGGTTGGCGAATGGAGCATGCAAACTTAGCTTTGGTCCTCACTGATCCTTGTATACAGATTTAAAATAAACAATTCAAGTAAATGACCCAAAGCATATAGAGGGGAAATTGTAAATTACAAAGATATACGATGTACAAACCAAACAAATTCGTGTCTGCTGCACAAACCCCTTTCATGTCGTGCGTGAATTAACTTCACTTATTACTTACAAAAGGGATTATACTCGTGGTACAAATTTGCTGCTTTTATAGGATCACTAACTCTCCCCTTCGGAATTGATTTTGCATTTAATTGTACACGTAGGATTAGTATAGGCTTAGCGTACTAGCTGGAGATGCATTCATGGCTTGTTTTAATTGAGGAAATGCAAAGTTTGGAAAGATCTGGTTTCGTGTGTACACGAATAAATTGTTTTTCGATTAGATAGTATTTCGATAAACAATTAGCAACATTTGAGAAATTCAACTTAATGAGAGTTTTGTAACTATAAAACTCTGAAAGAAATATACTCAGTGTCTTATCACTAACATTTATCTGGTTTTATAATAAAATGTATTTACAAAATTCACAAGTACCAGTGAATTACTCTCACCAAAACATGTTTAAGAACTCGTATAAGTGAAAAGGCAGTTAGGAACTAAATGTTATCTTATTGCAAAAACCTTATTCTTTATATTACAAAATTACTTTTGATCCTTAAATGAATAGCACATTTATTTTACAAAAACTACTTTGGAACATTTTGATCAAGTATATGACAGCATAGTGCGGCATCATTATCATCTGATTGATTTAGTTGATTTGACCGTAAGTAAATCAAAATAGTGTAAACAGAATTCAAAACAATGTATTACAAATTAACGTACGGTCTTAAAATACAGCTGTTATGTACGGTGGATTTAAATTAAATTATCTTTATAACACTATGCATAAACTGGTTATTACATTATAATACAAAATATATAGTCCCATTTAAAAGGGTATTAGAAGACTTAATATGAAATATAGGTAACTTAAGAATCGTTTGAAGTATTTCCAAATTTAATTTATTTGAATGACTTTGTTTAAAATAATTTATACTCCTAATTAATTGATTGGCGCATTGGAGTTTTTATAAAAAAATAAAACAAGCAAGCATCAAATATATATAAAAACAATTAATTTATAAAAAAATTTCTATTAAGAATTGCTGCAAATTACTGAAAAAAACTTTTTCACGCCTTATTATTAAATATGAACCTCTATTTACAAACCTGCAGAAAACAATGGTAAATAGTAATTTTATTTTAATATAATACCCATTCAAAACTAATACTAGTCGTATTTTCAAATCAGATAAAAAATAATAATATGTTTTTTTAACAATAAGATGTTTTCTGAATAAAATAAATTCACACTTTAAGTAAGGCGAATTTCTAGTAAATGTCGCAGGCACAAAACAAGTATTGACTGCAACATGGGAGTGAGGAAATTAAAAGTATGTTTGACCTTGAGTATGATGTCACGCCCTTCTTATCTAAGTGTATGCAGTGAACTGAAGGTGATGGATTATATTTAACTTATAATGTGGATCACGCAGCCCGTAAGCACATGATCTAGAGTTGTAAATAAATTGATACCTTGTAACCTTATAACTTAGCCTTCATATTTCGATTTTGTATATCTTGGAATGTATTTGTGTGGAGTATCCAAAATGTAGACACTTCAATATTATTTAATATGCTGTTCCCTATCGGCCTTTTCAGTTTTTACTAATCTCAGTACGTTTATATAACTTTTGATATTTTCAATCTTGTTTATGCAAATTGAGATTATGAACAGAATACTCATGGTTTCGAAATTATTAGTTGTATTATAGTTGTATTTTTTCTTTATCCGGCGTTTTTCGGGTTTATCATTACGTGTCAAATTCTCCGATTATAAAATAGCAGAGGCATTTTGACATTTAGGTCATACCATAGTTATTGTTTTTTTTTTAACTAACTACGTTCTGTAGTTTGACTTATAATCTTAAACTTCCTTCGCTGAAAATTCGTACTTTTCCCATAACAATGTTACGTTGTTTCGATTGTAATTGAGATCAAGTATTCATCAATAAATTGGAGCTTTTGTTTCGATTGTAACCCAAATAATCGTGTCGCAAGAGGCTTGGAAACTGAACCCATCAACGAATAAACCTTACTGGATGATGAAGTATTAGTTTCGATGAATGTCATTTAACTACTGACGCGCTTGTGTGGACCTTTCACACTGAGCTTAAATATAGGGTTTAAAGAATTTAATAGATATGTCAATAATAAATTTCACAATTCCAAAATATTATTAGGCCTCAATTACAATTGTATAAATACAACTTATACGGATCGTGATGAAGTAAATGAGTATGATTAAAACATATTTTACTTCAAATTGTACATCTTTATTTGCAACTGTATTATCACTTTGTTTTTAAATACTATCAGCTGATACAAACATTTTAACTCATCTCTAGAACTCTTATATAGTCAAACAACGTTTATCACAACTTATGCTCCATGCCTCTACACCAGGAGGCAGCAGTCTGCCATCAGCGACAAAACATCGTTGAAAGCCGTATGATAGGGACATATTTGAGAAAAATGCAATCGTGTCTCAGTGAAGTCAGTATAAAGCTCATTTAAGAATAAATACTACCTCAGCACTTAAGAAATACCATATACCCTGAAAAATAAAACAAAATTATGGGAATAACTGTTGTGAACAAGTAAATATTAGCTTTTAATCGTTTTAAGATATATATTCTGTTTCACATTACGGCTGTAATTATGTGAATTTAGGATGATAGAATCTAAATGTAAGATTTACAATAAAACATTTTTGGCTTTGCATGTTGTTTTAGTCAAAGTTTCAAACATGTTGTCAAATGTGTGCAACTTCCTTCTAATATGTTACTAATTAAAAAAATATTACTTGTGGAATAAGCTTTTAATAAGTATGATAACATAAATTTTCATAATTTGATCACCTTTATATTTGAACCACTATATTGTTTTGTATTTATAAAACATAAATGGCAAACTTAGTTATGATCCAAATGTATTTGTCATTCAATTAATATAACAAAGTCCTGAATGAGGAAACACTGTTCATTTAATTTGTCAGTGGTAATTTGTTAACGTCAAATAACATTGGTATTACGAGTAATTAACAAAATCGTACAACTACATTTACATTTTCCTAATGTTGACGTAGCCTACTTTACTGTAATTCATCTGGAAATTGTCGGCAATTTGACCTTGACCCCACCCCTCCCATTTAGTGGGTTAAAAGCACCCATGTGTCCGTCACTTGAGTTTGTTCTCAACACATTTCGCTCCGTGTGAAGATTGTTTAGGCCTTGCCAAGTTTAATCGTGCGAAATTGAACCAAGATTCAATTAATTTTGTACAAACAAAGGCAGCGATTGTTGAGTTTTCTGAATGTATTCTAAGAAGGGCTATATTTATATGCTCATACAGTAACGTAATTTCTATAACCAAAGTTTATTTGAATAACCTTACTTTAGTTTAAACATAATGTATATTGTTTAGATGAATAATCTTGATTGTAATACTTTCGAAATTAATGCCAATTCAATTAAAATCAATCCATTTTTTTCCATTATTTCGTAATTAATATATTATTATTTCATGAGGAGACAACTGCTTGCTTCACTCGCAAGCCTTCCCCTCGCAGAGAGTGCAATAATTAATACTTTACTACACCGACGATTATTGGTTAACTTTACGCTTAATATAACTATTTTAAAAATGTTTCACTCTGGCCTAACCTTAAATCAATTATTAAGATTGTATTTATTCAAAATATGAACACCCAAAAACAATATTTATTTTAGATGTTGTGTAAAATCTGTTGCCAGTAACAAATAATGTATTTGTTGTTTTGTTGCTTTAGTAATTGCAGCCAAAACAATATTTATAGCGATGGGGAATTTGTTTGGGGTTTTTATAGGAAGGTATGATTTCGTAACGCTTATTTCTAGAGAGTTCTTCTGGAGCGATTAAAATAATTTTGGTTTTGTTAGAATGTGTTCCTCAAGTACTTCAACAAAGAAATTGTTTTCGAAAAACCACACCTGAAAACCAACTAACCTATAAGGAACCTTCTAATAGTTACGGAAAGGTAGTAGGATTTTGCATTTTCAATAAGACACAGTAGTCCAGTCAAATAGTACACTAGAAATCGCTAAAATCGCAAACTAACGGCTAGTTCAGATTTTTAATATGTTGTTAGGACCACTACCAGTAGTGTATATCCAAGTTTGCAGCTTCGAAAGACCTGTGCTAACTTCGTAGCACGCGAAAAACCGCGAAATTTGTGCACTTTTTAAAGTTTTTTTCACTATATCTCCTAAACTATGCGTTTTACAAAAAAAAAAAAAAAAAAAAACATGTAATTTACGTTTTGAAAGTACATTAAATTGTCTACAATTTGAGACCAGAACCAGCTCTGTAGCGCAGAGATCAGAACCAATACAGCCATACAAAATTGGCAATATTTTTTGCAAAAAAGTGTAATTTTAAAATTTGAACAACTTTCGACCCCGAAATCGGAAAAATACTCATTTTAAGGGGTAAATCATAAGGGAAGATGTTGTAGCGAATGTTATTAGCTTTAATTTAAGCACGAAACGACGTCTGTAGGTCTAACAGTTTCCTCACAATATTTAAAAATTAAAAAAATAGGAAAACTTTATTTTTCTCAAATTGTCTCTGTTGAGTTCTTACGATGGTTGGAGGGTTATTTGACTAAAGCACACGTGAAATTCTTCAAATGTCTCTTTCGTTATTTGAATGTGATTAAAAAAGAAAACTGCAGCCCCCTTCCCTCTGGACTGTGGAATCAAAAATCACAAATCTAGAAAAACCTAAATAGATCATTTACCAATGTAAATGAAATATGTGAGAGCTCGGCCAAGGACCTACGTCTTTGAAAAAGAAGTGAAGAGATAAGGACGAATAGAAGGGAAGCTCGGAGCTCCTTCCCTTATAACTGAAAAGGTAGGTAGGCAGGTGTTCCCTCCATTTCCCTTCAACAGTCCTTTGGTCGTCACAAATAGGTTTCTCATTTTCAGTTTAGTTTCTATTACTCTTCGCGAGCTAACGAAATAATGTCGGCTTCAGGATGAGGTAGAGAAGAACACAAAAACTGCCGAACGCGTAAGGCGCTATGGTTTTCTGCAGTGCAACTATAAAAAAAAAGAGAGACTATCAAAAATTTTTGAAGAGTCAACTATCATAAAAATGGCCCAGGAGAAGTTGCTGGCGAACGACGACTGCTTTGATGGGGGACACGTAAACTGCCCCGATATTTTAAGTACGTTTTAAATGATGAAACTGCCCCGCTCATTAAAGAAGATCAAGAAGGGTCGCCTCGCCATACCAGAAATGTTGAAATTACCCTAACTTTCTACTTGATACAGGAACGGGATATTTCCCTCCGAATAGTTTCATAGCCCCTTGCTGTAGTATACCAACTGATTGGAACGCATACCAATAAATATTAGGTTAGGTCAGCTTAGGTTGGTTTGGTTTTAGAAGACTGCATTCACTGACAGGACGCAGTTTGTGGCATTGTGGATTAAATTTTGTGTTTTAGTGTTGTTATACAGTTTAGCATATTCAACTTTGTGATAAGTGATTTTGATTACCGTAACAGAGTTTGTAGAAAACAGGGGGGCAAAGAAAAGAAAAATTAGTGGTAGGGTGACAGATAGATGTCATGAAAAAACCTAACGACCCATGTGCTTGGTGCCGACTGTGAGTGCCGACTTACTATTCGGAGGGAAAAATCCCGTACCTATGTCAGGTAGAAAGTTGGGGCAATTTAAGAATTTCTGGTCTGGCGAGGCGACCCTTCTTGATCCTCTTTAATAAGTGGGGCAGTTTCATCGTTTCAAAATTATTCAAAATGTCGGGGCAGTTTCACTACGCCCGCTTTGATATGCTCCGCCTTCCAAAGCTAGGGAATTGAAACGAATCAGGCAGTGGGGGATGCTGACTGTGATATTGCCAAGGTCCAGGGTGGCACTTGACAAGAGTACCTCTTTTCAGTCAGTGCTAATCATTGGAGAAGGTTTGGGCCTCCTCGTCCTTCTCAATGGTTTTTTATTAACTGTGAAGAACGTTTTTTGACCGTTTTTTTAACGCTAAGATTGACCTCGCCCGTTTGCCTCCAACGAATGATGGTGCAACATTCCACGCCTACCGAACTTACCACCAAGTTCAGAAGTGGTTGGGGGTGGAAAAAGATGCCTCTCAATGGGGTTGGAAGAAGGAGATCAAGGGCTCAATCCGACAACAATGATGAGTGAAGTGGCAACCCCCTCCTTTCTGAAGTTTCTATCATGCGGTGCAAGAAAGGCTGTAGTGGAGGCGGCTGTACCTGCCTAAAAGCAGGCCTCAAATATTCAGAGCAAATTTTGCTCCGGCGCCTCTTGCCAAAACGTCGCCGTAATTCAGATTGCCGAAGGAGGAGAAGATGACGTCGACGGTCCACTACCTATTTTTCAAGATGAATCTGACGATTTCGAACTACCCACGAAGCAGGCAAAATGAACTATTCCAACCCAACAATACCTCTCGTAAATATTCATATAGATATATAAAAAAAACTTTTGAATTAATTACATTATAAATACATTGTAAATACATTATTAATAGACTAAATATATATTTCTTGCTGATGTATATGGTTTTCCTTTCAAAATACATCGTGAGAACTCAACAGAACCAATTTGCGAAAAATGCAGTTTTCCCATTTTTGGGATTTTTAAGTATTGTGAGGAAACTGTTAGACCTATAGACGTCGTTTTGTGCTTAAATTAAAGCTAATAATATTCGCTACAACATCTTCCCTTATTATGTACCCCTTAAAATGAGAATTTCCTTCGATTTTGTGGTCAAAAGTTGACCAAATCTTGTTATTTCACTTTTTTGGAAAAAATGGCAAATTTTGGAGGGTTGTATTGGTTTTGGTATCTGAGCTACAGAACTGGTTCTGGTCTCATGTTGTAGAAAATGTAATGCACTTCCAAAACGTAAATAACATGTTTTATGAAAAAACACACAGTTTAAGAGATATAGTGAAAAAACTGAAAAAAGTGCGAACGTTTCGCGGTTTTTCGAGTGCTACGAAGTTAGCACAGGTCTTTCGAAGCTAAAAACTTGGATATACACTACTGGTAGTGGTCCTAACAACATATTAAAAAATCAGAACTATCCGTTAGTTTGCGATTTTAATGTACTATATGACTGACTGGCCTACAGTTTCCAACACCAACATTATTAGAACAAAAACTCCTATTCTTTGTATATGCCACATTTTTGTTTTTTGTATGGTAAAATACCTTTTTGGTTTAAATCGCCTATGTATCGTATTTAAAACGGCAATTTTCGTTCGGCGAGAAACATTTCTTTATCAAACATATAACAATTAATTTTGAATTTATCATACGTTTCCAAACTAGTTTTTTCCTTAAATAATGATGTCATTAAAGGAATTCCAAAAATGTAGTTTGTCAATTTACCTAACACATAAATCGACTTCAGAAGAAATTTAGTTACAAAAGGAATTTTAAAATCCTAATTCAGTAGTTGTGTAGTACAATTCGGTTTAACTAGCATTACTTGCCTTACATGGTGCAATCATAAACAAGCCACCATCATAATGGTATGCATAGCATTATAAAAATAACAAAAACTGAAAGCACAATAAATTTAAAACTTCCGATATAGGACGTCAACTACAAATATAAATCGAGGAACGATAACAAACTGCAGGAAAAGGTTTATAGCTATCGATTTTTTCTAATCATCAGAAAATAGCCTTTTATCATCGATGCTACTCTCTTTATCTTATCTGAACTCTTGATTCTGCATTTATTGTAATGCGTACTCTAAATAGTTTTAATAGTACTTTTTAATCGCTCGCTACGCTTATCTCGTCAGATGCTTTTGTAAATAAAGCTTAAGTGTTTACTTTTTTCATAGAACATTTGCTTAACTAGCTATACTCCGTATTTAATCGAGATAACAGGTTGACCTAATGTACTTATGCGTTTATCTGCTGCCTAAATCTGGACCTATTTTACTAATATTTATGCAGATAACCAATTTCCGATGTTGATTTAGGAGGAAATGTTTGAAAAAAGATACTTCACGGTTGATTTTTCCTGTAAGAATACCCGAGATAAACCAGTAAATTTGGAGCACACCATGGCTTACTTCTTCCATGTTTTACCAACATGATATTGACACCAGCAACGCTTCACCTCAGTGATACTAAGGAACTAATATTACTCGAAACGGCACACTGTGATAATCTTTTTCGAAATCAGTAGGCGAGCTATCTGTTTCTTTCGCCTTTGTTTTGAACAGAAACGTCATTGTAACAAATGTTAGTTGACCAGTAATGTTTTGATTGTGTTTTCTGTTATCGTAATAGAAGTTATTTACCTTTATATTAAACTGGAGTTTATTTGTGTTTTATATTATTATAACGCATTATTTGACTTAAATTAATACATACATATTTGTTTCTTTTATGTTACTGATATAGATTGTGTATTTTTACTTTAATTGTTATTATTTCGTGTTTCAGGTGAGTAATCGTTTGACGCAGATTGCCGTCATTTTACGATATATTTTGTAAGTTTAGCTTCCGTGAAGTATAATATATTTTATTGTAATTTAAGTAATTTAGTTTTTTGTTATTTACTGTAATATTATTTACCCGCAATTTAAGTGAAATGTATAAAACGGTATAGAAAAACAGGAGATACAACTTTAAAGTAGAAACATGTTGTTAAACATTTGAATTGCAATTTCTAAATTTATGGAAATGAAATAAAAATATTCTCTCCGTTGTGAATAAATACATTAATTTTGTGAAAAGGCGCTTTTCTAGTCGAAGTATATTAAACCATATTGCGACTTAGGATATTTCAAGTATATTTTTTTAAATATAATCACCAACGTGTTCTCTCTGAGAATGATGACAATTTCATCGAAATGTGCAAAAGATAGTTTAATAAACATGATCGTTTTATAAATTTGTTACTGTTGAATATCAATAAATATAAACACACAAAGCTGTAGGCACGTTGCCTACTTGCTCCATACTCACTATATTAGGCCTATAATATAAGAATTTATGTGCAGTCAAACTGCCTAGGGAACCATTCCATCACTAAACCACCATCTGTAATTTTATAAATTTATCACTAGTCACATTTATTATCAGAGAAACACATTTTAAATAAATTGATTAAATAAAAGTGTGTTTTGTTGACTTATTATTACAATTCAAAATAATAGCGAATAAACCCCCAAGTTCCAAATTTCAAGTAAAAGAATTTTATTTCGTGTTAAGTAATTAATACAGATCATAGTAGAGTTGTGTTAATTTGTTTTGTTTACTACTAATCACTTTACCATTGGAACTACTAATTGCATTTACATACTAATTTAAAAAAAAAAAATGATTACACTTGTTTATACTTGCCAAAGTAAAGTTATGTCACAAGGTAACCTATATCGAGAGCAAGTAGTTAAGCTCCACCCACTACGCCAGTAATAGTCAAGTTATTTCTGCACAGAGACGTAATATGACCTTGAACTCTCAACAAATCGCATTGTAAACAAATATTCCATAGTGAATGAAATCTTTATAAAATCCATCACGATCAGCATCCACTCCCTACAAACATCTGTTCATCCAGCATCGAAACACATGTGTTTTAGTTTATTCTTTTAGCCCACGTCTTTTTATACAGTAATAATTCTTAGAACAATTTGCATACAGTCTAACACCATTGTGAGCGAACAATATGCATTCCTTCGACGCCCATTTGAAATTCATAACGTCCTTTATTATTTTAACAGTGTAAGCTTTGTATGGCGCCTAATGATTAAACAATTAACTTACCAGACTTGGCGGAACCCACGCTTTTTACGGTTTGGCAGGTCCTAATGTTAGTAAGCGTTTATTAAACATCCGTCTGACGGATTCCAGACGAATGTCAAAGAGATGGACATTATCGTAAAATCTTGGTTGAAACTAGAAATAGCTCGCGGCAAGTGAAACCTGATTCCGTCTTCAGATTTCAAAGTGTACTCAGTTTGCTGTGGCGGGTTTGATCTTTAGAATTTTAAGTTGAGAATATTTTTTAATCTGTGTAGGAAAATGATGCACAGATGAAATTCTTTAGCAAAGTAGCGAACACATAGCTGCAGTGGGTTTTCTAGGTTCATTAGAAAAACTCGTAAATGAGTAGGGTTTCTCTTTTTGATTGACCGGATTTTGTATAGTAATCTGCCAGTGCACAAAACTAAAATGCAAATTTCGTTAGTTACTTTGCAACAGACAATGCTTTAAAATAACATATGAAATAAGTGTTCTTTAGAATAAATCGTAAAATCTATGTCAAAAATTTAAAAAATCATCATTTTAAAATAACGCTATGAATAAAAGATAAATGGCGGAGGTACAGGATTGTGTGATGTTTTTAGTTTGCGGATATTATTAGCTAAGCTATATGACGAATGGAAACCTCAAAGTTATTTGCAATTGACAGTGATTTGTTTTCGGCCTGTCAAAATATTGTACACCACTTCATCTTGATTTGAAAGGTTTGGAATATTACTGAAATAACATTCATTTTAGTATGCTCATACAGTGTGTGATCCATTTTATAGATCATTATGTTATTCTCCACTGAATGCTCCGAACTAAATGACACCAACCATTACAATTGCCTGATATTGAGACCCTCTTTCCTCAACGAGCAAATTCCTTCAGTTTTGAATGTATATAAAGTTATTTTTAAATATGAATTTATAGTGATTAATTAAGTAGCTATTTGTACATAAGGATTTGCCTTAGATGTGTCTACTTCAGTAACGCGTTGTTGTCAAATATTATTACTGTATCATCAGAAAATTTAGCCATTAACATTCACCAAGAAAACAACACGTTTTGGTACTTCTACGGCTATTCTTTACCTCGACATACTCTTGACGTGAAGGTTTCCAAAATGACTGTAAGGTACATAATGTTAACCAATTTGTTTATAGTACAGAACATGATGCTCAAAAGTAAATGGCATTACCCTCTGCACCAAATGCATATTGAACTATTTACAAACACACATGTAAATAGGCGTTGTAATAGGGCTTTTTCAAAAGAAAAGTGTCAGCTTTACGATGGCATGGTTTTTTTACTTTCTTCACCCTATACGTAGTATATGGAAAAAGTATTGTTTTCGTAAAAATGTTCGAATTTGAATTTTCAGTTGAATTATCTGTTTTGGTGCTCCCAGAACCCCAAAAAATTGTTTAGTGCAATTATCTGTATTGGTGCTCCCTGAACCCAAAAATATTTTTAGTGGAATTTTTTGTTTTGGTGCTCCCTGAACCCAAAAAAGTGTTTTTAGAGTGGTGTCTGTCTGTATGTATACACTATTGGTCCGATTTTCATGAAATTTGGTATGTAGGTACTAAACTCTAATATCTCCAGGCGTTTTTTTCATTCTTTGGCATTTATAATTTTTAAGAGTAATTTACCCCTAAAAACCCATAAAAAACGACAAAAATTCAAATTTCTCAAAAACGGCTCTAACGATTTTGATCAAATTTTCAGTATTTATAGTGCTTAAGATGCCAAACAAAATGACACCACCCGCTTTTATCAAAACTTTGGCGTTTTATAATTATGGGGAAATGTTTAAAAATAATCAAGCTTGTGTTGTCAATCTAGCATCGCGGCAGCGGCCGCACAGGGTAGCACCACGGTAGCGAGCACGGCCAGTAATTCAAAAGTCGCGCGATCGAATCCCGCCTGGGACAATAATTTTTTTATACGATTGACGTAGGTAGAATATTATTTTTTTGTTTTGTTAAAGTAGTAAAAAATAAAATGATTAAAAACAATATTATTTTGATTACAGTAAGTTGGGAGAAAGTTTGTGTCAGTTAACTGATACCGTTTATTCATAACACATTACCTCGACATACTCCTGACGTTGACTGTAAGATACATAATGTTAACCAATTTGTTTATAGTACAGAACATGATGCTCAAAAGTAAATGGCATTACCCTCTGCACCAAATGCATATTGAACTATTTACAAACACACATGTAAATAGGCGTTGTAATAGGGCGTTTTCAAAAGAAAAGTGTCAGCTTTACGATGGCATGGTTTTTTTTCATAACACATAATCGTCTAACTAATTACCCATATTTATGTATATATATTTTTTTCAAATCAAAACCAAGTGGCTCAATGAATAGTATATTACAGTATATCTTAAGGAGAGATTGAAACAATTTTTCAACTTTGGAAACTGTGATTTAGGTGGTCTGTTCCGTAAATAAAATTTTCGGGTAGTTAATTTGTCCTAATTACGAAAAATTACACTTTAAATTATTTTGTAAATTTTAGGAATCTGGAATTTACAAGAAAATATATATATTAAGTATTCCTACTGTAACTTTAATAAAACTGAACTAATTTTAATTGGGTTTGCGTAGAAATGGTGGGGAAATTTCTAAGATTAAGAATATCTAAGCACAAATTAATTAATTTACACAAATTTTTTGGATTCAATTATTTTTTGTATTGTAAGCGAAATAGCATTTTTTATAGATTAGTTTGGGAATCTCCTTTATTTATTCAAAATACAATTTGATCAACTCCTATAATATAAAGATGAATATTCAACGAATAGAATGTATATAGTTAGAAGGTATAAAAGTATCCAGGTGTAAAGTATGATATAAAGGAAAACAGTTATAAAATTGTATTTGAAACCAGGGGCCGGCATCACAGCTACTCCGTTTTGGGCGAAAAATTGTTTTCGATTTTTTTTTACTTTGGAAAATCGATAGACTGGAACACAGTTTTTATATCAATCTTCATACTGTAAGGTACTTATAAAAAAAAAAAAAAACAGCCGTATTGTAAATTACTAGAACTTTTGGCCTAAAATTAACCCTACCTACTGGCCTATAAAGCCTCATAAATAACTTGAAATAAAGGAATTGTAACTTGTAGGTTGTCTAGATAGTTGAAATTTGGCCTATTGGTGACACGTGCATAACTTTTGACTTGGCAGCAATTACTTTCCTGCTGATTTTTATAATGTACCACTTCAATTGGACTTTTAAAATGGCGGTAAATTTGTTTATCTTTTAGCTGACATTTTAGTTTTGTGCAGTTTGAAGATGGCTCAAAGTTGTTTTTTTAAATAAAAAAAAGATTGTTTTAACTTTTAGATGTGTACAGGCTTAAATCTTAAATCGATAACGAAAAATTCTGAAACTATACAAATTATAAATGTTTTTTACTTGACCAAAAGTTTCAAAATGGAGGGTAATATCTAACTTTGTTATTTATGAACAGATGTTGATGAATCTGATAAAATCCGTACGTTTTATACTGGGCCAAAAATGTTTTCAACTTACTAGGTATGCTTCAGTCTTGAAAAATATGATAAACTGTATGTTATTGCATGCAAATCATCGCTTTAATGACAGTAGAGCCACTTACAAAGAAAATCCATCGTGTTGGGGGCGGTGCCCTCATCCAGCAAAGTTAGACATTTTATATAAACGCATGTGATGTTCATATAAACATCATAAAATAAACTTTGATTATTCGTAAATATTTCAAAACCATGACAAATATTTTCACATCATAATATAATGTTGTTCAAACCATCGGAAATATTTTAGGTCATTGTAATTGAAGTAAACATGTCTCTAGTTTATTTAAGTTTCAAATCTTTTTCCTTATTATGTATACTAAAGTCCTTAGCGATGTTTGCAAACATGGTTCATTGCGTTTAAATACTGCACTGACCCCAATATGCTGCAAATAGAACATTTGTTAATAACAGTATAAAATAACAATGTGGTTAAGCCGTAAACATGTGGCAAATGTAGTAGGTAGGCTACACTTTCAACTAATTACAAGGTGAAAACATATTTTAGAATGTGTTTGAGTTTCTCATCTGCTCAATGGCCGAGATATCTCCTTCATTTAACATTACGTTAACTTACATGTATTCATTCAAGTTAGTTCATTTAATTTGGTTTGTATGTTTCCGATTTTAAAGTATGATAGTATACGCTATATTTTCATCATACTAATAGTACACAATAGCCTGTGTGTTCATGTCGCATCAATTATTTTAGTTACACTTTTATTATTGCATTTTTTAAGAAGTAAACCAATTACTAACTATGAAATGTAACATAAATCAAGCTGTCGTACCTGGTGTCACTCGCAATTCAAGCTTTTCTAGGAAATATTTAATTTGTAAAAATGTAACTTATAATCGTTTAGTGGCTTCCACTATGTTTTGCTAAGTGACATCTTTCGTTACCTTCCTCTAATCAACATCGTTAGTAAGACAGTTATCCTGTTATATAATTTCAAAATGTATGGCCTCAAGTTGGGGAGATACTGAAATGTTCAAATAAATTTTAGGCCTGTAGTAGTTTAAACAACTATATTTGCCATTTAAAAGACATAGCTTGGCTGAGTGTAAATATTTAGAGTTGATACAGTAATTAACTGTTTGCTCAAAAAACCTCTTAGTTATTATGCACTCTATTATTTCTCTGGGATATTCTCATTAATTGCTGGTTTAGTGTTTTGATACAATGTCTAAGTTAGGTTTGTGTTTAAGATTATGTCTAAAACATGCTTGTAACTTTATTATAATTACTTTTTTTTGTCTTAAAATGAATAATTTATTTAGACATTTAATATTTACCATCTTAGCTTTGAGGCGGTGACTAATCCTCTTTAGGCTACACAATTAAAAATAAATTGTACAATATGTGTGTAGAAGGAGGTTGGCGTGTTAAACACGCTGTTGTATCCGTTACTTTTATTTTAATTATAATTATTGATGGAAACGGATATTTTATTTACAATATATTATATAGACTGTATGCATACACGCTGACTTTGTAGATATATCATTACCAACATTTCTTCTTCGGCTTACTGTTTTGGTTTGTCGTTAACGGTTTAGACAGCATAAAAGATAAAAAGAACACAAACTGCAGAAATATTACAAATCGTTTCTTTTTTATTACTGATCTGTTCCATTATTTAAAAACCCTTGTTAACTTAAATGCTAACTTCATCAGTAAAACTTTCATTAAAATCAGAGTTAAATCATAATAGTAATAAAATATGTAGTAAAATATAATAGTAATATAAATATTAGCTAAAATTCGTATATTATAAATTCTTCGTACTTATAAATTTCACATTTTAGAAACGTTTGACGTATAGTTTTAGCCTTCACACATCAATCAATCTCTAGACCGATTATTTATTCTATGTTTTAAGGTATTCCACTCGTGGTTTAAATAAAACACTACCTCCACAGTTACAAATTATTGCGCATATTTGTTATGCTACAAAATCTTTTCCCACCAAATATAATTCGGTGGAAAACAACTTGGAAATACGTATGTTTTTTTTTAATTCGATAAATAATGTAAATAATAGTAATTAAAACGTTTAAAATGTGCAATTTTCTTTGCCAATCGTAGATAGTAAACAGTTAACAACAATTAAAAACACACACACACACACACACAAAAACTGGTTTTAATAAGTTTAACGTTATAACGTTAAAATAATAAAACGCGAATAAACACCGAATATCCATTAAAAGTCTAACATCATAAGATGTCCACTTGTTTGCTGATTGTCTTTTTTCACCAAATGATAATGTAAGTGGTATTCTGATAGTCCTAATTCGATCAAGATCACCGTCGTTCGGGTTTTCGTACATGATATCAGAAATTATATTTAATTTCTGAATTGAATTATCGACGTCCTACTAGGCGATTATAAGAAAGACAAGTTCAAAACTAATTCAACAAATTTAAATAAAAAATTCAGAAAATGTAATTTGTGTCTGTCAGTTGCTACTTGTTATTGGTTTTATTATTTCGATGAAAGACAAGTATCGCGTTAATACAATCGTGGCTGGCTTAACTAATTATGATAAAGGCATAGACTGCTCATAACTTTATTGTCTTGTTCAAGGTCATTACCAACACTGACCGTGTTCTTTGTTTAGTATTATTTACTGACTGCGAAATAGCATTACCTACGCGTGAATCAATAATTTATTTCGCAGCTTGTTAGTGCGATGAATTCCATTAAGTTCCTAAATAACAAAGTTGCATTTTTTAGTAAAGTTTTTTACTATTTTTAGACAAAGTAAAAAGAATTTCCTATTTTAAGGTTAAGAATATACATTGAAAATTGTGTTTTGGGAATTTTGGAGCTTCATCCTAAAGTTCGGTAATACTACAAATTTGTAGGATATCCAAATAGGAATTCAAAATAGTTAGGTACTTTCATGCTCAATAATGTGACATTTAAGTTGATCTATACTACTTTCAATGAACAAGTGCAATGAGTAGGTACTTTCTTGATCAATAATGTGACATTAAGTTAATCTATACTACTTT
>JAGFPH010000149.1:518583-533620 GCA_018207615.1 Philaenus spumarius
TGCAATGAGTAGGTACATTCATGCTCAATAATGTGACATTTAAGTTGATCTATACTACTTTCAACGAACAAGTGCAATGAGTAGAGTATGCTTAACTCTTACGAAGCTCTCCGGTGCTGAGTTTCAGTCACAAACCATCCTTCTTAAGGTTAGGATATCCTGTCCGCCATTTTGAATCTAATTCCCATTAGAGCAGTGCTACATAATAAGTCATTATTTTCCGTGGAAGAACATTTTGTGGAATACATTTAAAAATTTGGTTCATTTTGAAGTACTGTCATATGCGGATGTTGATTGCTGAATAAATTTTCAAAAACTGTTTTATTCTTTTCATAAATTTATGATATAAATAGTAGAAAATAGTAAACTTTTTTAATTTTATTACTCAGTTGTAAAAAGAGATATTGCAAAAAACTTTAGCAATCAACACCCACAATCTATTTTACTTAAAAAAAAACAAACAGCTTTCGTCTTTTGACGAAAATGACACAAAAATATGCTTCAAAGTTAAGGTATGGTTAGGTTATTTTAACGTTGAAATTGGTTGCCAACTTCGCCGTTTTGAATTTAAGGAGCCGTGCCTTTCTTTTTAGCGAAAATCTTTCTTGAAATACATATATATTATGTAATGTATCACTGTCACAAGAAGAAACATTAACTGTACTTATCAATGGAATTGATGATATTTTTATACAAGAAAAACTATACTTTATATAGTATAGTATCTTGATATTTTTATTTTTTTACTCTGAAGACGCAATATTAAAGACGCAAACAAAATAAAGGAGTTTAGCCATAGAAGCAAAATCTCAAGTGAAAATTTAGTAGACTTCTCACCAACCAGCCTTATCTGAAGATGGAACACAAGTAAATCTCAAGATTGAGTAAGAACAACTTATTTATTATTTGACACTAATACAAAAAATGAGTTTTAAATTAATGAAACAACGTTTAATGGTATTAACCACCAGAAATTGTATGAATTTAGTTTGATTGTAGTTTTTTGCCATTTGCAACGATATACATTAGACCTATATTATTAATGCGCAGCTATCTTAAGTTCAAGTCTAATTTAGGTTTATCTAAGGAAAAATTTGAGGGGAAATGTAAATCTTGTTGGTGCGTTGTATTTTGGGAACCAATGGTACGATTTTAATTCACCTCAAACTGTTTTAACTTTTGACTTTCCTTTTCCAAACGGTTTCAACAAGTTCATTTCAATATCTTTAACCAAGCTATGTTTAAAGTTACGTGATGAATTCTCATTTTGGGACACCTAGAAGCATCGGACCTCCCCAGTTTAATTAACACAGTTTAATTTTTTAGCTGTGTGTGATCGTATGTGCATTATGCGAATGCTCTTCGTTATCCAGGCGATGATAACCACCTAGGTTTTTCGAATTTAAATAAAAAAACATTTAGACGTCAACAAAATTCCTCGAGCGACTTTACGCCAGAACCATGACCACCTTCCAACAATCACTACATTAAATCATAACATTAAATTGTGTACGTTTATCGGCTCACCTGAAGAGACACATAGACTATTATAAATGAAATGTGAACGTTATATATATATATAAGTAAGTCTGAAAACGGTTTAATATTTCGCATATAAGGACAATTTGAAGGTAGATGTGATTGAGAACCTACTCTATATAAAAATACTATTTTATTAAGATTTAAAACAATTATCCTCCATTTTGGATCCCCCATTTTGAATGTAACTTAGTTTTTTTAAATGGTGGTCATGTGACACATTATTTCGATGTAGAATTTCAAGAAAAAACCAACGGTGAAATTTGCACATCCATATCTTTCCCCGATTAAAAATTTCAGCCAAAAATCAACAAAATAGTGTTTTCTGATTTTGCCCCATTATTTTTGTTTTAATATTTAATTATTATTCTTTTTGGAGTCAGAATTAAATAAGCATTCAAACGATATGCTACACAACGATATTTGGTTGGACCACTCGAAATCAATTTTGAAAAAATCAAAATCTCTGTAAATCAAAAATTTGAAATACTCCCAAATATCGTTTCTTGAAATTCTACATCGAAATGATGTATCACATGACGACCTTCCTATTTAAAAAACTAAGTTACATTCAAAATGGCGGGTCCAAGATGGCGGATACATTTTTTAATAGTATTTTTATATATGAATCTCATCTAACTTCAAATTTTCCTTAATACGAAATATTAAACCGTTTCCAGACTTAATTGTCGCCCTGTAGGTATCACGATTACATGTGTCACACGATTACTACTTTAGAAATGTTTGTCTGAAGCTGAAATAGATACGTAATAGTAAAAGTAATTAACATAGTTTATACATTATTTGTGTGTAATGTCGTATTTTTTAGATATTTTGTAAGTGCTAAAACATTAAAGCATAGGTATTTTTATATATTCAAAACAGCCATTAAACATGTAATAAACATAGTAATTAGATTGAAAACTAAAAATGTTTAGTAGTAAATAGAAAGTGGTTGCAATGATAATAGGTGAACTGAATATTAAATAAACGTTTCTAAAGTCTTACCTTTACAAGGATTTACGAATAATTACAAAAGAACGGAAATTAAAACTGTATTCCGGACGATAAAATAAAGATATTATTGTGGCTTTTTGTAAAAAACTATTGTAAAAATTGCAAATGAGACCCTTGAAATAATTCCGAACATAAAAAGAAAGATTTACGCTTTTAAGGGTGCATGATTTAAACATGTTTTACGGATTTCCTGCGATTTAAGGTTCCTTCCCTTAGTAGAAACATTAATATTTCAAATGATTCCGACAGTTCTTCCAAGTAATAGCTCTGAGCTTCCTCCCACGTAAATTTTCTTTACCGAATGAACTTGAGAATCAATTAAATTATGCAGCAGATTAAAAGTACTTTATAATGTTAGTAAAATGTTTTATCGGTACCTTTACGTTTTTTAGAACATTTCCTGAGATATTACTCTAAAGATGCATGCATTTGTTTAACTGTCGTTATTTCATTATTTACTTTATTATTATTATTATTTTTTTTTTTTGTGTACAGTAGGACGTTAAACACAAAAACAAAACTTTTTTATTATCATTTGAGACGTTTATGTCCGTGCCAACAGATTTTGATGTAAAAACTTGATTTAAAATTTAAAAATATATGTTTATTTGTAGTATTATTTATGTCATTTTTATTTTATTAAAGGAGACTGTAATTTTGCTTATTTGTATAAAGTATTTAATTTAGTTTTTATTTATTAATTTTGCTTTTTTTAATAAACGTAAATTAAATTTGTGATAAACTGGAGTTTTTAGTTTAATTACCTGGTAAAAACGCAAGTAGAGTAAAATGTATTTTAAGATGAACACTTGCATACATAATGTTAATAAGCACATAAATTAATAGAAATATTATTTTCTGAATTTTCTAGTATTATTAAGTCAAGTAAATAAATATTTATTGGGAACATATTATATTTTTCCAGTGAAGTGTAATTCAAGTTTGATTAATAAAACGCTTAAAAATGTTACTGACGAAACTTTAATGTGTTGTAATAACCACTTAATTATGTTACCACATTCATCAATTGAAACATAAATGTTTAAACAAGTGTATTGTTTTAGTATAGCATTAGGAAATATGTTCACAGATTGAATTTATTAATCAAAATCATTGCAGAATTTACAACACGGTTGCAATTGAATTAATTAAACCCAAACAAACGACCACTTGTCTAGTTAATTAGTCTATGAAAGTACAAACAGTATAATAAATTATTCTAACCGGTTATTTTGCCAAGGCAGTCGACTTTCTAACTGTTTCGGCTTGCCATAGATGAGAAGCAAAATATCTGTGAAGCACGCTGAACGGTATTTCCCGTGTGGTTAGCCAGGGGGCAGGGCGCCAGTGTAGGCGGTGACTGTCTCTGACTTTCTAAGTATGTTTTAGGAATTCATTAATTATAAGAAAGTTGTATGATTTAAATAAAGTTTTGTGTTAATAAATCATTTGTAAAATTACCTCAAAAGATATTTTAAACTAAACAGTACAACTCAAACGTAAAAGAGATAGTGCTAAAATGTTCAATGAATGCCTTTTTTTTTTATATTTTTAAGTGTAGAGTCCCTTGGTTTATCTTTTAAGTTCGAAAATGTTCAGTGCTAAACATAGTGTTATTATGTCACATAACAACCGTGTAAATTTATATAATTCCATTTGTATTTTTCAAAATGTTCTGTAAAAGATGTACTTAACACTTTTCGCTTTCTCGGCTCTCTTCTTCTCTCTTTCTTACCGGTCTTTTTTAATGATAACATTTCTATACAGTTAGATTACGTTTTCTTTGTAATTCTTTTTAATGAATCTACTGTTTTAATGTTAATAATTCATTTACACAGGTTTATTTTGAAGATTTACCAGTGTAAATGAATTAAAGACGAAGAGGCAGTTGCTAAACCGACCATACAAAGTTTACTTAACCTTGCAGTTAATTGACCGCCAATTATTTTTAAAAGAATAATAAGAACCCCTAAAAACATAAACAATCGTCTCAATCAATAGACCTGCTTAATGTACCGTAGTCCTAGTGCAGACTGTTTGACAGGCCGTTCCATTAACTTTCCATCATCTAGATATATCTTGGCAAAAATATTTGTGTATATTTTGTGCACTTCGAAATAATGCAATTTAAATTCACTCGCTGTTTGCTAATATAAAGGCTAATTTTAGCAATAAAATTATAAGAGTTTTACTTAAGCATTGATAGTTCAAATTGCCAAAATGTATTGAACTATAGGGCTCCGCCCCCTGTTCGCTTCGCTCGCCAACCCCCGCGGTGACTCGCGTCGAAGCAAATGCAAAAAGGATATTTTATATAAAAATAGGCCCTACTCTTAAATTCTAATATGTCTTACTTATTTTAATTAGGATATAACATAGTTTCTTATTTTTAAATTCCTTAATTTATTAAGGGTTTATTCTCTAGCTTTAAGGAAAGTATAACTATAAACATGTTTACTACATTTTCACCCCTTAGCAGCACGCGACAAAATGTCAATCTATGATAGCCTACTTTTTTTATGTTTGTTGTAAGAAATAAATGTACACATTTTCTGCTCAGTAACTTATCACATTTTTACCCCTTGGTAGCACGCGACAAGGTAACACTATGTGGTACACTATGGTAACACTATGTTACATCCTAATTAAAATAAATAAGACATATTAGAATTTAATAGTAGGGCCTATTTATATAAAATAACCTATTTGCATTTGCTTCGACGCGAGTCACCGCAGGGTTTGGCGAGTGAAGCGAGCAGGGGTGGAGCCCTCTAGTATTTAATAAAGACAGAACATAGTTTATTGATGAAGAAGACGTTAAGCCGAAGCGTATCATATGAAGCCCTAAAGCTAGTATTTGTAAAAGAAAGTACATCTCTTGTTGTGTAATATATCGTGTAGGAATAACATAAATTACTGTTTAAAAGATGTATTACTGAATCGTAGTAATTGCAATCACGTAGTAATTTATTCCACGAAATACATTAAATACCACACGAAACTTTATGCCATATACAACAGTGGGGGGGAGGGCATATGTAATAAATCATTTCGTAATAATTATCTTGCTATTCTGAATTTTGCTAGGAAGTTTCTTATGATGATAAATAACTAGTAGCCTATTTATAATTTTTTTAAAGTTTTGATAGATTAAATTGAATTTTATCCTAGCTCTGATTGTGCGTTCTCTGATGTCATTTTGTGGAGCTTACTAGACCTTGGTTAAATGTCGAGGATAACTTCTCTATCAAACGTAACTTTTCTAATATTGATATAGATACTAATAATGTTTATTGTTTTATCGTATTACTAGATTTTAAGCTTCTGGAGCTTAGGTCTATCTACAAGGTGTTGTTTGCTGAGCTGGAGATAGAACTTTATTGGAGAAATGTCAAAAGTGTCTTTGAAACATTTCAACATATCTAGAGTTTAATGTGGCACCTAAATATTTCTTTACGATTCTGCATTTGTGATTTTGGAAAGGTTCCAGCTGACAGCTAAATAGTTCCAAGACAAATTGAAAAGAATAAAATTTACTTAAAGTCGAATTTTAAATAATTACGTATAATAAGTCAATCATAAGTATTTTCTCTACTGTATTAATTGTGTCTAATTCAATACAAGACAAACGTTGAAAGATTTTTTCCTGAATAAGTATGTTATTTATTCATAAGAACAAAAAAGATTTCCTTTTGGTTCTGAATGAAGAACGGTAGTTATGTGTTCAAGCCATTAATGTGTACACATTAGTTAGATTGTAACTACTTGAAATTATTTTCCCATATTCTTTAATTTACATTTTTTTAATTTAACATAGAATGACCTATGTGCTTAATAAACTTTTGTTTAACTAAGATAATTGTAAATCCAAAGAATTCACTCTAAAGTCTGAATAGGGAAGAATTAATTGTTGTTTGCTTTGTATAGCAACACAATGTAAATACAGGACTCCCCCATTTAATTCGAATAAATAAAACAGTTGATTTAATTAATTAATGTACCTTTTTATAACTTAGAAACTGAAACTGGTTTTTCACTTAGTAATTATATTCAAACAAATGGATGGAAAGTCGTGTGATTTTCTTATGTGTTGGTTTATATTGTAAACCTATATTTTAGTTGTCTTGTTGATCAAGCGAGGAGAAAAGAATCATACTATTTTTTATAATATTACGTAAAGTAATATGAAACTATTAGTGCATCGTTTTACCGCTTACAAAGATATGGATTCGATTTTAATATTTTATCAACAAATATTTCGATTTAGTATTTGAGAAATTTAATTAAAGCACTACAAGATAATCAATCGTTTAACAATTAACTCAATCTGGTGTTTTATTCTAATTTGGAGATTTCCTTCTTCTTGAAGTCAATCGGTAGGCTTATGAACAAAGCTTTGATGCCATTAGACTATAATAATAAATCCAGTAGCGTATAGTAACTCTTCAGTATATATTTGTATACATTTATTTGAATTACTTTAGCCTATCACATCTTTATTATATGATTTTAATTCGTTATGTTTTTATATTTAAACACACAAAAGTTTAAAACAATATTATCACTATTACAAGTAATAAGTTTTTATGTGTAAGAAGTTTTAACAAACAACAGTTCAAACTAAATAAATTCATTTACAAACATCAGTTTTAATTTACGTTTTAAAAAAAAAATCTGCTGTAAAGTAGACTAATAACTTGATCACCACAAAATTATTTCATACTGATTGAAGACCTAACTAAAACCCGTGTAATATGTAAAACAATATATATAGGGTGTCCAATAAGTAAAGTGCCAAACTTCGGGTTATGGTTCTGTAGGGTCAAAATAAGAAAAAAGTATCCATATAAACACAGACACGAAAACGTTCGTTTTAAATAAATCTTATCTAGAGATCGGTTTGACTGAGTTCAAACTTGGCATGAAGTTTAATCTAACAATGATCTATCTCAATAAAAATAAGTGATTACATCCAATCATGAGTTTCAAAATGGCGGCGGTTTGAAAATTTCAAACCTAAATTACTCAAAAACCATATATTTTAACAAAAAATGTCAAGACACTTTTTTTATAGCTCTTTTGATTCCCTATTGGATGGTGTAATTGTTAAAACAATTGGATGAAGGATAATAGTTAAGTTACGTGTAATAATTATTTTATTCAATACCAACACAGTAAGCACAGCAATAGTGTATGTACATTTGCCGTCATTATCTTTAACTTAGCTATTATCCTTCACCCGATTGTTTTGACAGTTACACCATCCGATAGGGAATTAAAAGAGCTAAAAAAAAGGTGTCGACATTTTGAAACTCATGATTGGATTTAATAGCTTATTTTTCTTGAGATATATCATTGTTAGGTTAACCTTCATGCCAAGTTTGAACTCAATCCGTCATCCGTTCTCTAGATAAGAATTACTTTGAACAAAAAACAAAAAGGAGCTTATCTAGAAAACGAGGCATTTTCGGGTGTGTGTTTATATGAACTTTTTTCTAATTTTGACCCACAGAACCATTCCCCGAACTTTGGCACTTTACTTATGGGACATCCTGTATATGTATAAACAATTGCACATTTTAACAATAAAATGATACATTGTATAACATATATACCAGGGTAAAACGTAAAGTAAATTAATGTACTCTCAGTTCATGGCTAGCTTGATAGAAAGCGAAGTTTTACTTTTACTGTTTTAAAACATTGTTCCAAACTTACTTTATTCTGTTTTGTTCATGTTAAAATTGAAATAGCTGATTTATTTGTATACTGTCATTCGTTTTGGCAAGAAATAACCAATTTTCTTTTTCCATGTCGGTGAAACAACCTGTTACTTCGCTTTTAGTATTTATGTCTCTCATAAGAAGAATAAACCTTGGAATAGAAGGTTTTAGAAAGCTCGAGTATAGGTTAATATCGTGCATCAGGATCGTGGTTTAAACAATAACATCTGTTCGTGAATCTAATGAACTTTCAGGAGTACCTACTGAAGGAAAAATGTGAATGAAACTTCCTGTTTCTAACCTTACTGGAAATTTTGTGTTACAAAGCTTTACTATGGACGTGAACAAATATTGTTTAACGTCTGCATACATTTGGTGAAACACGTATTGGTAAGGATGTGTTATATGCTTGCAACAAATGCCTAAAACTAGCTTAAAGGTGTTTAAATAGAGAAAAGTTATTTATTTGAATTGTTCAGGCCGTATTTTACCATCCTATGTTTTGAGGGTTTAACAAGGATGTTAAGTGAGGGTGGGACATAAGGGGGATGATACTTTACATTTAATGTTGAATAATTTATAACGTTTGAGTCCTATTTACTGGTTAGGCTCATTTTTGCATTTAGCCTAATTATACAATTTTAATTAATTTTAAGACAGTCGTCGTTTAAAAATTAAAAGAGTTGGAATTTTACTTCCAATGAAACAGGCGGATCGTTTACATTCACTTTAAATCAAGCTACACAAACTGGTAAAATTATCCAAAAAGTCTCTGTCTTCTTATAAAGTTATACAAAAAATTGATGCCAAAAAAAGTAATAATTAAAACTACAAATGAATATTTGGCTTGAATTTTAAGATGATATATAATCGAATAAATTTGAACACAAATTTACACTTTATAAATATTAAGTTTATTAAAAATATATGATGACATTTATATTCAGAATTTAAATAATTGCTAGAAGGCTACTGTACAAATATATCAATTTACATTAACTTTTTTATATTGTAATGTTCAACATTTATAAAATAGACAACCAACATGGGAACCAAATCGGACTTAAAATGTGGCTGCCAGAGTGCGAACACACACATATATATATATATATATGATTTTTAATGACACCCCAAAACGTGTTCTGGGGACCATGATCATTTACTACTACCGACCTTGGGTCTTACCATAAAGGCCACTGCAATAGCTCATTTTTCTTATGGAAATTCGCTAATAACTAGAGAAGACCCTTGCGTGCTCCGCACGCCAACTCCCGATGGGACTTTCTAAAACATAATTATTATGTTATGTGTTGTTTATAATAAAGGTGTAGGGTTAATAATAACCTCAAAACTAAGATGGTAAATAATGTTAAATGTTCAAATCAAATTATTTCGTATATTTTATAACAGCAGTTATAATAAAGGTTAAAAGAACCACTAAGGCTCAGGTCTACTCTTAATCAAAAACCTAACCAAGTTACAAATTCAAATAATTGTTTCATATTTTGAAATCAGCTGTTAATATTGGTGATCAACACTATCAATTACCGTATATATCATCAATAAATAGGCCTACTACTGAGTTATAATATGTCTTATTTATTTTTAATTAGGATGTAACATAGTTTTTTCTTATTTTAAAATTCCATATCGCAAGTTTTTATTGGGTTGTGTGTGTTGAAACATGTGTTGGTTCAGTCTAGGCCTAACTTAAAAATAAATATTATTAAGCTAGACATCCGAATCACTTATTTTATTCAAGTGGTTGCTATGGTAATGAATGTGAATACATTCATGAACTATATGTGTTGATTCATCAGTCTAGGCATAACCTAAAATTATGTTTAATTTATTTTACCTGCCTTAACGGCAACATACACACATAATTTATGATTTCTTGCACATTTTTGCACAGTAGGTTTTGAATGATATAAAGTTTCATTTTTCAATTGTCGTTTTTTAGTTTTTCATAATGTTGCTTATTTATTGGTATAACAGCTGTTATACGCTATGGGTTTAACGCCAATTTGATCCTGTGAATTTGTTCTGACTAAATTTACAAATATTTAAATAAAAAATGTTTCTATCAATATGAATTCTAGCCTATGTTACTCAGGGATATTGTAGCTTTTTATTTAAAAAAAAAATTCAATTATTTCCGTAGTTCCAGAGATCCCCCGCCCCCCCATACATACAAACTTACAAATGTTACCTCTTTATAATATTAGTATAGATAGTGTGTGTTGTTTTTACTTCAACAGATGGCTTCGTTCACAAAACCTATCTTAAAAGTTAGAAAGACAAATAATTGATTTAAATTTGAAATCAGCTGATATTGAAAATATAGGAAACAGCTGACTACTGTTAATATTATAGTCAATGACGCTTACATTTTTATTAAATGTTGAGTATATATTTCGTTGTTTTTATGTTCAATAAACGCTGCAGTTTTTCAAAAAGTATATAAAAACACGCTTTGTATTCAAATGAATGTTTGTGTCAAAATTTCAAAGCAATCGGTGAAGAACTTTCGGAGATTATCGATTTTGAACAAACGCACATTTACATTTTTTTATTTATGTAGATGTTCAATGATAGTTTTACGGTTTTAGCTCTACTGGGCCTGGAAAACGACTCTAAAAATCAGTCTAAATATAATTGTATGAATATTTTTTTACAAAACAATTTATTCCAAAAGATTTACATTTAAATTAAAACCATTAGAGTAATTTTTTTCGAAATAGGATATTGAATGTGTAAAAACTAAAAAATATATTCGCGAGTCAATTTGATTGGCTTTAAATTACATTCCGGTTTAGTTCATCAGCTTATTCTCCAGATCACAATAATAAAGTCGACGTAAGTTATATCTTAGATCTAGTCAGAGTGCATTAATAGCAAACGTTAACTTAATGTCAAGGGTTCATAACATGACCTTTAGAACTACCCTCTTCCCTCATTAATCTTTCTTAAGGAAAATATTTGTTATGAAGTGCTAAATTACAGTTTTTGTGTTAGGCCCTACATTTCACACATTTTTACTTTCTCCACCCTATACGTAGTATATGGAGAAAGTATTGTTTTCGTCCAAATTTTAGAATTTGAATTTTTAGTGGAATTATCTGTTTTGGTGCTCCCTGAACCCCAAAAAATTTTTTAGTGGAATTATCTGTGTTGGTGCTTCCTGAACCCAAAAATACTTTGAGTGGAATTTTTTGTTTTGGTGCTCCCTGAACCCAAAAAAGTGTTTTTTTGGTAATGTCTGTCCGTGTGTCTGTGTGTCTGTAAGGATGTGTACAGAGCTGGAGACCATACCAAAGGTCCGATTTTGATGAAATTTGGTATGTAGGTGTAGTTCTGGAATATCTCCAGGTTTTTTATTTTTTTTTCAAATTTTTTATTTTTAAGGGGTTTTACCCCCCAAAAATTGCCAAAAATCGAGAAAAATCCAAATTTCTCAAACAGGGCTTCAACGATTTTGATAAAACTTTTTCTTATTTGTAGCCCTTAATGTACCCTACCATATGCAAAAAACCGCATCTTTCTAAAAATTCTCGTCTAGGTAATAATAATAATAATAATAATAACAGATTTTTGGGGGTTTTGGTCCAAAAAGGGGGTTGTTTTTCAGAAAATTTCTAAATATTTTTTCGTGCATCTATCTACACAAGCCTAATTGACATGTTTGGTGCAAATTTGTTCGAAATCGATCGAATAGTTTAAATAATAATAATAATATAATCTATATACAAGGTGTCAAAAAAAGTCTGGGTACGGCTTAATATATCTCAAAATATACGAGTCTTATGAGATAGAAATAAAAGCCGTTATTCACAACCATACCATAACTACTTTTTGGAGAGTTTGAAACTTTTGTCCGCCATCTTGGAATGAACTTAATTTTTTTTAATGGGAAGGTGGTCATGTGATACATCATTTCGATGTAGAATTTCAAGAGAAAACCAAATGTGAAATTTTCGCATCCATATCTTTAACCGATAAAAAATGGCGGCCAAAAACAAAGAAATCGTGTTTTCCGATTTTGCCCCACTTTGCAGTAAAAGCCAAATCCACCGACTCACTGATCACGATTTCTCAAAAACTACTGAACGTATCGGAACGAAATTTGGTATATAGCTTTCTCTAGGGCCATAGGTGCTCACATAAGAAAGGTTTTAAAAAAATTCGAAATTTTAGGGCGATTTCTGGGGGGGGTAAAAGTTACTAAATATAATTTCTCTAAAACTACTGAACGGATTGGAATAAAATTTGGTATGTAGCTTCCTCTAGGGCCATTGGGGCTCACTAAGAAAGGTTTTTAAAAAATTCAAAATTTTAGGGGGGTTTAGGGGAGTTTAAAGTGACTAAATCACGATTTCTCTAAAACTACAAAACGGATTGGAATGAAATTTTGTATGTAGCTTCCTCTAGGGCCGTAGATGCTGATAGAAAAGGGTTTAAAAAAATTCTAAATTTTAAGGGGGTTTGGGGGAGGGTCAAAGTTACTAAATCATGATTTCTCTAAAACTACTGAACGGATTGGAATGAAATTTGGTATGTAGCTTCCTCGAGGGCCGTAGGTGCTGATAGAAATGGTTTAAAAAAATTCGAAATCTTAGGTAGGGTTTTGGGGGGGGGGTCAAAGTTACTAAATCACGATGTCTCCAAAACCATCGAACGGATTGGAATGAAATGTGGTATGTAGCTTCCTCTAGGGTCATAGGTGCTCTCTAAGAAAGTGTTTACAAAAATTCGAAATTTTAGGTGGGTTTGGCGGTCAAAGTTACTAAATCATGATTTCTCCAAAACCACCGAACGGATTGGAATGAAATTTGGTATGTAGCTTCCTCTAGGGCCCTAGGTGCTCGCTAAGAAAGGACTTTTAAAAAATCTAAATTTTAGGGGAGGTTTGGGGAGGGGTGAAAGTTACTAAAACTCCCCATAAGAAATACATAGTGTAATTTATATTTATTGATGTAATATATTTTTTGTTAATATACATTTAACTTTGATTTGTCTATCCGTGCAAAGCCGGATCGCGCTAGCTAGTATAATAATATAATATGGATGTGTGTTACATGCATCTAATATTTTTCATGGTAACATTTTCCTACTTTTGCAATTCTAAATAACCATCTCCTATGCTACTCTTGGGAAGGTATAAAGTTTCAACTGGGAGAAAGTTTGTGGCAGTTATCTGGTACTGTTTATTTATTTTGTATAAAGTAAAAGGCGAAACAGTAGAGTCTGGGGCACTCTGGCGCCAAAAGTGGTGGGGGAAGGTCATTGACCTTGGGCCACGCCCCCTTTTTTGGGGTCTTTTTGGTTCCTAACCCAAGCCACGCCCCCTTTTTTGGGTGTTTTTTTTGGGTCTTTTTGGTTCCTAACCCAAGCCACGCCCCCTTTTTTTGGGGTCCTAACCTAAGCCATTTTTTGGGAATTTTGGATTTTGGGTTTTTTTTTTTTGGGGGGTCCTAACCTAACATTTTTGGATTTTGCGTTTTTTTTTTTGGGGGTCCTAACATTTTTTGGAATTTTTGGATTTTTGAAGATTTTGGGAATTTTGGGGAATTTTGAAATTTTGGGGATTTTGGATTTTTAAAGATTTTGGGGAATTTTGAGCCGCCATCTTTTTTTTTGGCAGCCATCTTGTTTTGTAATAATTAATATTTAATTTAATTTAATTTTTTGCTTTGAAAAAAGTTTGGGTGTCGCCGAGAGTCGAACCGGGTATCACCATGACCCGAGTCCGCAGCGCTAGCGGTTAAGCTAGGCCGACTCTGTTGAGAATGTACTGTTTTGTGAAGTATATAAGTTTACCATCCGTCAGCAACCTTGTGTGAGATACATGGTGTTATAGTGTCGTTGGGATATAGTATAAATTGCATTATATAATCCCGAACATTACCGAGGGGGCCCGAGTAAACCCGAATCGGACTTAGTCAAAATAAAGACTTGCAAACCGTAATTAACCGAACGTAAGGCTCTGCCGCAACCCCCGAAATTCGTACTTAGGCGAAATAAAGCTTAGACTAACCATAGGCGTTGCCGCAACCCCTTGTAATATATTTCTACCGGTCTTACCCGAACCAAAACGACGGACTTGACCGAGCTTAGGCTTCGCTGTACCTCGAATTATTTTTATAAATTGTGTTATAACGTATGGAAAACCGAGCTAACCCGAACGTAAGGTTCTGCCCGAGTTCAACCGAAGGGCACTTAGCCGAAATAAAACTTTGGCTAAAATTAGGCTCTCCCGCAACCCCCAAAATTCGTACTTAGGCGAAATAAAGCTTAGGCTGACCATAGGCGCCCCCGCACCCCCTTGTAATATATTTCTACCGGTCTTACCACGAACCAAAACGCCGGACTTGACCGAGCTTAGGCTTCGCTGTACCCCGAATTATTTTTATAAATGTGTTTTAATGTATGGAAAACCGAGATAACCCGAACGTAAGGTTCTGTCCGAGTGCAACCGAAAGGCACTTAGCCGAAATAAAATTTTGGCCAAAATTAGGCTCTGCCGCATCCTTGCAAACCGCACTTAGGCTAACCATAGGCGCTCCCGCACCCCGTGCGTATGATATACACTGTTTCTAACAGTCTTACCCGAACCAAAACGCCGGACTTGACCGAACTTAGGCTTCGCTGTACCCCCGAATTATTTTTATAAAATGTGTTATATTGTACGGAAAACCAAGCTAACCCAAACGTAAAGTTCAGCCCGAGTCCAATCCGAACTTAGTAAAAATTAAAAT
>JAGFPH010000149.1:543610-556526 GCA_018207615.1 Philaenus spumarius
AAAAAAGGGGGCGTGGCTTGGGTTAGGAACCAAAAAGACCCAAAAAACACCCAAAAAAAGGGGGCGTGGCCCAAGGTCAATGACCTTCCCCCACCACTTTTGGCACCAGAGTGCCCCAGACTCTACTCGAAACAGTTGTCTTGTTTAATAGTTATAAAATTACTTTTGATTATCTCTTGAAAGAATTGCGTAGTTCTTTCAATTTCATTTGATGTAACAATGATTTTTAAATGTTTTTTACGTTTATTTTTGTAAATCTTAATTCATTTTAAGCTCAACTACAATTTACAATGGTCGTTTGTTTCCATCTTTATTTAGACATTCTTAATATGTTTTGTTTGTTTTAAGGCTAAACAGTACAAAAAAAGTTGTGTTTTTAGCCCAATAGATAGCAGCACTGTCGTGGCCAAATTAATTTTACTGATTACTCATTTATTTTTTATCCAATTTGAAAAAATAAAACTGTTTTGTAATCAGTATAAAGTTGTTAAAGGCGCTATGCTTTCTAATTTTCGAAAACATTACTTAATAAATTTTTACAATTAATAACTTAAAATAAGTCAAAATTTGACTAAAACAGGTAGTCATTTTTAGGGCAAATTTTTTGGAATAATTTTAAAGTTTATTTCAAACAAATCGGTTGAACGGTTTTGTCAGAAACGCGTTTTTAGTTCCAACGTTGTGTCACTCGTTGAACAGCTAACTGACACGCGCACGCACCGACGCGACGCGACGTAGCGCCTTCTCTCTCTCTCTCTCTCCTCACAGGCACATACAACCCATCCTCGCGGCTCGCAGCTCCCAGCTCCCAAACAACACACAGCCCAAGACGTTTATGATCCGTTTACGTTTTTGTGCGAAATGATGAAAACGAACAAATAAAGAAATGTAATTCAAATGCTCACCAATAAATAGTTAAAGAGTGTATCTCCTCTGTTGATGTAAACATATTTATGTAGCCAATTTCATCTAACTTATGTTTAATTTAATTATAAGGTGTGTTAAACGTTTTTAATCTGTGTATTTAATTTAATGTGTCTACAACTGTTTAAAATTAATTAATTAAAATGAATTAATCCTGGGATCGAGACAAATAAATTTCACAATACAAAACTTGGTCTACTGTACTTTGTCATCTGACTGTCTGTATGTGTTTTTTACAAAATAATTCATATCTACCGAACGGATTGACCGATTGAGTTCAAACTTGACATGAAGTTGACCTAACAATGATCTATTTAAAATAAATAATGCGTTTTAAAATGGCGACTGTTTCAAAATTTCAAACCCAAATTACCCAAAAACGGTACATTTTAACAAAAAAATGTCAAGACATCTTTTTTATATCCCTTTTGATTTATCATCGGATAGTGTTACTGTAAAAACAATCGGATGACGGATAATAGTTATGTTAAAGAGCCGATACAGAATAAAAAGGACTACAAAAAAGATGACTTGAAACTTTTTATAAAAATGTATGGTTTTTGGGTAATTCAGGTTTGCAATTTTTTAACAGTCGCCATTTTAAAACGCATTAATGGATATAATCGCTTATTTTACTTAAAATATATCATTGTTAGGTAAACTTTATGTCAAGTTTTAAGTCAATCGGTCAAACCGTTCTCTAGGTACAAATTATTTAGTGAAAAAACAAAATGGCCGCTATGGAGAAAACCAGGGCTCTTTAACAAGGGCTAAACCGTTTTTTTTATCTCGGCACTGTGCCGCCAGTTTCACTCTGACGTCACCATGCTGATACACGCTAGCTGGTAATATTTGAGTAGTGCGTGCGCAGTCGTTAACTCGCTGTTTTAACTCGATGGAAAGGCTTCAGTAAAATAAAATTTGGATATTCTTAATCTACATAAAGTACGGATTCTAACAGTATAAAAAACTTTTATTTTAACAGGTATTTCGAATTTTAATAATTGAAAATATTTGAGAATTATCACAGACTGACATGAAAAAGTCACTAAGCGAGGAAATTTTTTATTTTTGGGTTACAAACAAACTTCCAGCGGGAAATTTGTAGCCATTGAATTGATCTAAACTATCCAATTCACCGATTTGTGATAAAATGATTACATCATTATGAAATCGTTTTTTAAATGAGCGCTAGGAGGTGCCGCGCCACGACTCCCGAAGTACAGTTGTTTGATAAGGGAATAACGTATATGTACATATTGTTATTTTAAGTAAATCACTTGTCCCCAGGAAAAAAAAGTAAGCATTTTATTTTATCATAAACTAATTATGATTTATAATTAATATTTGATATTATTGAAGAAACATTTAAGTACTCCGCAAATTAGACAACAATGAACAAATTATTTAAAAGACAGCATATTTCTTTGTTATAAAGCAATTCTTTTAATTAAATATGAAGCTATTTTTTTTACGTAATTACGATTTTCTTTTTCCATCATTGATCTCTAATTTTATTTCTTTGAATGTACGTAATAATGATATTATTTTTTAAACGTAAACCTCCAACTTAACTTTTTGTGTCCACTTCAATAATATCAAATTTTAATTATAAATTATAATTAGTTTATGTTAAAATAAAATGCTTACTTTTTTTCTAGCTGGCATAATTACCTGGGGACAAGTGATTTACTATATTACCTTAAATAACAATATGTACATAAACGTTATTCCCGTATCAAACAACTGTACTTCGGGAGACGCGGCGCGGCACCTCCTCGCGCTTATTTAAAAAACGATTTCATAATGATGTAATCATTTTATCACAAATCGGTGAATTGGATAGTTTAGATCAATTCATTGATCATAGCGACTTAAAGATACATATTAGAAGTACAAATCAGTTTTCAAACCAATTTTTACTCAAACGGTAAGCGAGTAATCAGTAAAATGAATTTTCATAATTTTGAAGTGCTACGTGGCGGCAGTATTTGGAACTACTGCCGGGGTGTTTAGCCTTAAGTTAGTAGGCTACAATTTAGGAACGTTGAGTTATAAATACAGATACTAACATTCCATTAAAATGCTAATATTTTCAGACAGAAAACAAGAAACGTGTGCAATATACATAGATAACAGACATGTTACAACATTGAGGTTATCTATGAATATTGCATGCATTGCTGACAAGTGGGACTAGTGTATGGTAATTTTAAACAAATGACTCCCCTTTAATTGGGTTACTGAACCTGTGTCGAGGGCTGATTTGCGGATCACGCGGACTAACTGCGGATTTGCATAACACATTCCGACATTTGTA
Organism: Philaenus spumarius; assembly: GCA_018207615.1. Lineage (NCBI taxonomy): Eukaryota > Metazoa > Arthropoda > Insecta > Hemiptera > Aphrophoridae > Philaenus > Philaenus spumarius. Next base: position 546,855 of record JAGFPH010000149.1, read on the forward strand.
ACAGACTTTACTTTTTTAAACGTACCGGATCATTTATTTAAATAACATTAACTCCCGTGGAAAAAACAAACGGCTTTTTTTTGTTGTTTTGTTTTTGGTATAAATTAAATACCAACCAAATAAGTTAATCAATCGAGTAAATACATCGGAAATTTATATTAAATAAAAATATACTAAATGTTATTAATTTTAAACCCATATTATAGTTGTGTTACCCAATAATCCAAAACGTTACATTCATGACATATTACTTGAAGACTTTCTGAGAAATTACCATATTCCAAAGCACCCAAAACATTATTTATGATTTTTTCCAAGAAGATTTTGAAAGTCTATGTAGTAAACGAAGTCCATGTAGTTATGCAATGTCCGCTTATAATAATTAAGAATAATAAATTAAAATTATATAGGCTATTATATGTTTTTAGAAACTGTTTTAAAAATGTTAAATATAAAACTCACTAAATTAGATTTTCCGTTCTTTTTAAACTTTATTAATGAACTTTATGAGCTAAAGGTAGCATTTTTCATATTTTACAAAAACAAATTACTGTTATTACTTAATGGACCCTTACATATTTAAAGTCTTGAAGGTGTTATTTCAGCGAAAGTAATAGGCCTACTCATCGAATTTATACAAACATAGGGTTCCTTGGATTCACCTGCGTATCTGGAACATGAAAAAAGATTTCACAAGAATTTGAGAAACTATCTGAAGCTGTAGAACCATTTTCCGCTCCCATTTTTGATCAAACTGTTTTTCTTACCCTGCCATATACTATTTATTGCATTCGTTGCACTGGCAGCCTCCATTCTATTAAACACACCTACATTTCAAACTTTATATGATTACTCACTAAACATGTTCAGTATCTCTCAGTGAATTAATGTTTGAATAGTTAAATAAAGTGATGGAAACAGGTTTAGATTTCAGACATTTAAATTATAACTTGAGCGTGTGTAGTTCAATTTTCTGCTCGATAACTAGAACATTATAGTCAAGTTTATCGCTGCACTAAACTAACACCTTTTCATAACTATTCTGCTACCTTGAATATATATTTAACGTATAATAAGATATAGGACGAGCGGAAACTAGGTTATATGCTAAACAAGGTGTGATGTCGAATTGGTTCTGATTTAATACAACTTTAAAATTGCTTATTTATATGCCGAGATAATAAAATATTGCTTTAGGTTATAAATAGGACACATTTCACTAAAAAACTAATGGACCTATTAAACTAAATTTGGAACAAATATGCTATGTGAACATTCAAACAGATGAATTAAAAATATTTAAAACAAATATTTGTTTTCTTTCAAAATTATCACATTTTAGAGGTGAAATACATTATTAGGAGTTAATAAGTTGCATTGTTGTAAATGGAAAAAAAACAGCTGATTGAGCCTACTGGATTAAATGTTTAATAAAGGTTTCTAGTAAGTATTTGCAGTTCATTTGCAAATAAACTGATGAGTAGCAAATATCAGCTGAGATTTTCAATTGAAGTTTCTTTTTATTTAGAAAATTACATCAGTAATTGAATAGATCATTAATCAGTAGATATAACCGTTTAATTTGTTATTGTGTTTTAATTACTGGTTATTGTTTATTATTATCAATATTATACCACTGTTTAAAGTTCTGTATTGGATGCAATAAGTTAGCACAATTGTAACGTCACTCCATTTTTGAATGACTTCTATAACTCCAAAACGGAGACGCAAACAGAAAAACTGATTACACCGTTGTTTTTAAAATTTTACATCGAGATCATGTGTGATATGAAGTTCTGTTCAATATGGCGGATCTAAGATGGTGGACAAAAATTAAAAACCCAGCATAATTCAGATGTTTAAACTTTGTAGAACCCCTTTTATTTCTGCCTAAAAATACGTTTCAGTTATGCAGTATAGAGCAGTTTATATAATTAAATGTCTCCCTTTATGTGTAATAAATAAATCCACATATAAACTGTTGAAGACATGGTTATTATTGATTTAAATACAAGTGCATGGAAGTTGCGTTTATTCATAGTTTCGTTAATTTAGTGTCCGTTTACAACTCCTTGGATGTGCTCAACCCAAACAGGAATCAATTACAGGAGTCACAATGCGATCGGTTAAAGAACAAAACTTCGAGGAGGAATAAAGGGGTGCAGGTAAGAAGTAATTTAACTGCTTTTTCAGCTACTCTTATCGACATAGCCCAAGTTGAAAAAAGCGTGGCAGGATGGATAAGACTTCACTCACATAAATGCTGAAGTAAATCATTACTGAAAAGATATATTTCAGGTTATTAAACAAATGAGAATGGTATGATTAATTAAAAAAAGAAGGATGCATATTATAACATAGAGTATAATATAGACAGTAGATCGATCAGTCGGAGAAGAAACAGAGTAGTGGATTAAGCGCGCATGCGCGGTAGTACTCTTGCTCGGTTATAAAATAATTGTATCAAAAGAGTTTCGTAGGATCAAGGAAGGTTTGGGAAAGGGAAGGTGAAACCTAATATTTTTCAGTAATTGGCAATGCCGAATATGGCATTGACAAGGAAGGCATCGCCGTGTATGAGAAGTAGTTGGCAAGTAATGGGTATGTGTGGTGACTTATTAAAAATAACCCTCCAGTTGAAATTTAAGATTCGTTTCATTATATTATTTACATGAATTTGTTTTCCTAGCACAGCACGGTAGTAGTCAAATAACACGTTCTTTAGTTCGTATTGTAATCCTAAAATAAGTTTTATCAGTGACGCTTTACTGCCAGTGAATACAAATTCGTTATATAAGCAATAAGCATTTATTCTAACTACACGCAGTCTTCATTAGTTTTTAAAACCGGATACTTTTGAAACACTGCCACATTTTATTCTCCTCGTATATCGCGCACCATAACAGTTATTACTGTTGAAAAGTACACTTAGTACTGTTATCCTTATTATTTATATCAGGAAATGTATGTTTCTGTACAAAAGTAAATAATATAAACTCTTCATAAACTAAACCAAAGTCTCTTAAAGTAATTCACAACGCTATTTCTAAAACTAGGACAGGATAGCCAGTGTCCTAGTTATGTGGGATTAATGTGCCTTGTATTTAATCCAAACTTGGCTTAGTGAACAATGGGTTTGGGTGTCGCTGAGATGGTTTGAAACGTCTGAAAATGCAAACAATTTATGAGAACTTGATATGTGTGATCTTAAATTCGTAAATTAGTCGAGAAATATGGTCGAGAAACATGTGTTTATAAAATATAATGTTAGCATTTCCTAACTTCTCTTTTTACTATCAGATTTTGATTACGGACCCACGACTTTGCGAATGATGTAGAAGGCCATTGTTTAAAACTGAAGTAATTATGTCATTGGGAAACAGTCATTGGGCTGCATTTAGTCATGTAAGCGAATAGCTTTGCTAATGTTATTGTACAAAACATTAACATTTTTTAAACATTTTTAAACTTTCATCGGCATTTCTATAACGTTTAACGTTATTATTAAAGTTTGTAGGCTACGAGTAAAAAGTAACCCATAATCAAAATTCTTCCAATTCCATTTTCATTCTTAACGCTATTTACGAAATTTAGATCTTCATTATTTTAGTTGAGGAGTTATTGATATTTGTGCAAATTTTTACTTTCTCACTATACTATAGTATAGAGAAAGTATAGTGATCGCAAAACATCGATCTTAATATTTTTGTTGAAATATCCGTTTTGGGAGTGGTAGTGGATCCCCTGGGTCCAAAAAAGTTGTTTTTACAAAATGTCTGTCTGTATGTATACAAAGCTAGAGAGAAAGCTATTCGATCGATTTCGAACTAATTTTCACCAAACGTGTCAATTAAGCCTGTATAGATGCACGAAAAAAGGTTTTGAAAATCAACCTCCTTTTTGGCAAAAAAACCCCCAAAAAATCAGTTATTATTTATTTTTTTTAAAACGGCTCTAACGATTTTAATTACATTTGGCTTATTTGTAGCCTTTAATGTACCCTACTATATGCATAAAACCGTATGTTTCTAAAAATTCTCGTTTAGCTAATAATAATAACTGTTTTTTTGGCAAAAAAAGGAGTTGTTTTTAAAAATATTTCAAAACCTTTTTTCGTGCATCTATACAGGCCTAATTGACATGTTTGGTTCAAATTTGTTCGAAATCGATCTAATAGTTTTAATAATAATAATAATATTTATTAGTTACTCTCCTACTTTAATGTATCCACTCTCCTACTTTAATACAATTATGAAGTCACAGTGAATCTGTTTAATAATTTAAATATGTTTGTGAGAAAGTTTGCGCCAGTTTTTGGTACCGTTTATTATGAAATGATATCAAGGTGTATTTTTTTCATATTTATTACTGACACATGTGCGTTTTGCTTCAGCCAACTTCACAACAACAAAAATCTCAAATCGTAAAATATAAACTTAGGTCTATGTACAAATACGTCAATTCGAAAAAGAAAAGTGCGGTATTTCCATAACTCAGGCCATGCCGTTTCTTTCTTGTTCGGGATAAGTTCAAATTCGGTTTGTGACGGTAGCTTTCTCCATGTGTTATCTTCACTCGCAGCCATTTATTAGTTCAATGGTATCAAGTAATAACGTTTAGACATATAATCTTGAGACAACTTTTAAAATCAAACGTTTATTCATATAAACATTTTATATAAATAATAGCTTTACATATGTGGCATATTATATACTTAAGAATTGCATTTGACGATGCGAGGTAAATGCCACAAAACCATTTTGTATTGATTTAATTAGTTTTAAATAGTGTATTTTACACTATTTAATAAATGTATCACTTTTCATAAATGTGAAATAAATAAGCTGCTCTTAAACTTGAATGTAAGATGTACAAAGGGTAGTTAGTTTACTTTAAAATTATTTTCATAATAAACTCTTAAACAATTAGGTGGCTTAGGGATCCTTCGTATTTGTTGCTTGAAAATCTTGAATTTTCCATGAATTATCTCTAAGTTCGGATAAATAAGTTATCTGATATGTAAATAGTAATAAATGTCACGAAACCGTAAAATGTTACATATAATGCTTTATGTATTTACATTTTGCGTTTATTTAATTTTTTAATGTCAGTTAGTTCACAGCTAAAGTTTATTTTTTACTGTAATATAATCTGACCGAAATAAAGATAAAGGCTGAAATAAGATAGAAATGGGGTTGTGTGTTTCTTTAGGAAAATAATCAGGTAACTTCACCAGCCATCCTGATTATATACAATTTCAATGATGGAAACACGTGTTAAGAAATCAGAGTAGATTGTAGGTATAGTTTACTATTAAATATAATAAAGAATTAATATCGACAGTTAAAACTATCCTAACAACCGGACGCATACATCCGACACGATTATGATATAAACAGTTTTATTGGCATTTTTTAAAGCTTGAAAAGGAAACATATAAATGTAATTTACATTTACTATAAACCGAAACAATAGCTCTGATATCGTGGATTCGGTTTTGTAATGTGCTTTTAATTAGTTAAAGGCCTTTTTTGTAATGCTGAATTGCGTTTTATTAGCTGGACAACAGTTTAGTTTGTAAGGAAAAACAATTCTCAATAATACGTCATCTATTCTTTGCAGTTTTATTTCTTTATGTCATAAACTTTATTTTATTTATATTTAATTTTACTTTTATTTATATTTCTTTCAATGTCATAAACTGCATTGCATTTATTGAGCTGGTTTTGTTAAACAAAGTTAATTTATCCTACCGGCTACCTTAGTCATTTTAAAGTTAGGCCTAATTTAATCTACCGTAGTCAGTTTAAACTTAATGTAACTTAACGTGATCATTTTAAAGATAGTTTAATCTACCGTAGTCACACTAAAGTTAATTTAATCTACCGTAGTCACTTTAAAATAATAATTTAAACCTAACGTGGTCAGTTTAAACTTTATTTAACCTAACATGGTCATTTTAAAGACAACTTAACCTACTGTAGTCACTTTAAAATTAATTTAACTTACCGTAGTCACTTTAAAGTTAATTTAACCTAACGTGGTCAGTTTAAACTTCATTTAACCTAACTTGGTCATTTTAATGTCAACTTAACGTACCGTAGTCACTTTAAAATTAATTTAATCTACCGTAATCACTTTAAAGTTAATTTAACCTACCGCAGTCACTTTAAAGTTAATTTAACATACCATAATCAATTTAAATTTAATTTAACCTACCATAATCAGTTTAAAGTTAATTTACGTACTTCGTGTTAGTTATTTGTTTAAAAATATCAATGCATTCAGAACCAATAGAAAGCATAGCCTCAAATAATTGCTAAACTAATATTTCTTTTGTCAACCTCAGCAAGGATATTACATACATAATTACAATTAACTATATCCCTGAGTGCTTCATACGCCTCTCTTCGCTAACATAATTCCGAGAGAAATAATTTAGCGAAGCCTATATTTTACATATAATTATTACTTATTGTACATAATATGTTAGTTCAGATAAACTTAATAATACTTTTAATTTGTTTTCCAAAATATTTCACTCTGGTCTAGGCATAACCTTAAAACCTTAAAATGAATAGTTAAGTTTTTATTTCTTTAAAATGCACATAAACACTAAAATGATATTTATTTCATATATTGTGCAAAGAAGGCCGCCATAAGGTATATTATATTAATTTGTTATTTTGTTATTATAACCTGTTTTACTGCATAGAGAGATAACGTTTTTATAATGCCTACCTTTAGAGTTCTACAAGGCCGATTTTAATAAATCTAGTGTCGTTGGAATGAGTGTCTTGATTAAATTGAAAAATAATTTATTATTTTCAAAGTACCAACATTTAGAAAGCCACTTTGGAAATTCATTAACTTACCTAATATTTAAAGAAAGTGCATAGGTATTTTGAGTTTTCAGTTAGAAAATGCCTAAAATTGTTTCATTGGGAATTGTTTTTGGTTATAGGAACACAAGACGCTCTTACAAACGAAACCAAAATTATTTAAATCAATCCAGTGGAACTGTACAAAGGCGTTAAATAAAAAAAACTGTATATGAGATTTTTCTGTTGAAAATTTTTTAAAAATCAATTCAACTAATACAATGTTGTTAATAAAATATACGCATGATAATATATGTTCTTTATTGTGGTAAGTACCTGAGTTTGTCATACTATTTTCCAAAATAAATTTTGTGGTTCAAGATATTTAACAACATTATAAAGGTAAATATTATTAATAAAACCTTTTTGCTAACTCTATAATACCATCATGTTTTATGTTTAAACAGTTGTGTTTTCTGTCTGTTTTAGGTAAGTGCCGTACAGCTTAGAGCCGAATGACCGAGTATCGTAACTTAAGGTTTACATTATAAAGTAAATTTAATTTATAAAGAAACGTTTTGTTTAACTAGTGTAAAAACAGATGCATGATGTTTAATATATTGTATTTATTTATTATATAAAGTGTGATAAAGTATCGTATATAACCACCGTGATATGTTTTAAGTAAGTAAAAACAAACATTTGAAACTTTGTGTTGCTTTATTGGTTTTCATGACCACCTATTGACATTATTGTTTACTTTGTGCTTTCTCTGGGGAAGTCGTTTAACGAGAGACTGTTATCTGTGTCTCAAAAGGACTGTTTTATATTTACTAAAGTTTTTATATTAATTTTTTTTTTGTGTAACGTGGTTCCTTACTGAGTCAAAATGGGGTTATATAACAATAATAATTGTATAACTATTTGTATGCCAAACATTTTTAACATTACTGAACTTATGTTGATGAACTTTGTTTGACATAATTATAAAACGTTTATTTATAAAGAATCTAATAATATTTCATAAAGTTTGTTTTAACTGTACCAAAATATCTATTCCCTTAGATGTATTGAATCAAAAATATAATACGTATGCAATATGACGTTTATTTTAAATCATAAATTATCTGAATTGATTAAATTGTGACAGACGTGGATCGGTCGTTCCCATCTCCAGAAAAACGTTTCAAACCCTGCATATTAATTTATCTGCAAGTTATACTCTAAGAAAATGTCAAGGAATTTTAACTAGCTATTCTAATGAGCAACAATTTTACTCTAACTAATATTGTTTATATTAAAGTTCTATAATTACAACTAATAGTAATGTTGGTAGGCCTAAAATCGTGACAGTTCTTTAACTTAGATCTACATATTATTTTTAGAAATCTTTGCCATAAATTATGAATTAAAGAAGTACATTATTGTATTACAGTCTACCCTTTTAATGGCAGCGAACAAATAAATTGATTTAATTTAGTTTTAACAGACCTAAATACAACAAACATAATAATAGATTGGATTTTCGCATTTAAATCTAACTCAGTTTTAAAAAGAAAAATGGAATCTGTAATAATTATCCGCAGTATTTTGTAAAACATTGCTTGGTACATTTTGTAGTAAATAACATAGAAGCTGGAAGTCATAAAAAATTAAAGAATATTACATTTTAATTTCGTATCATATAACTAAATTACTATAAATTGGTTTCAATTGCACTTCATTAATGTGCTACCTGACAAAAGCAATGTTTAAGAAATGCCGTACTGAAATCGTCGTTAATCATTCAAACTTTGATTTTAATGGATTTTGTCTGTCGTGTAATTTTATACTTGTCTTTTTCATTTGACTTAATCGTAGTTGGTTTATTCGGTAAATTCCAGTGCCTGAGTTAATTTCCCGGTATATGCTGCGCTTGTCACTTTTAATACGGAAAGCCATCTGTGAAATACCTGCTGCATCAACATTTTATCCTCGCATTTACCTGTCATATTGACAATGTTTTACTGACAATATTTTGGTATTTCGTTCTAAGAAGACTTCATTTAATTGTTGTATTTGAATTATTCCCTTCAGTCACATTTTTTTATGTGTGTCATAATTGATATGGTTCAAATTCAGTAGGTACTTAATAAAAACATAAGGGGAACTAAACAATCTATATTATATTTTATACTAGTAAGCCCCCGTAAAAAATCACATTCTGATTAATTAGATACACATCAGAAATACACCATTTAAAAAATAAACTATTAAACATTGGGTGTGCTTAAGACCACACGTTGGAAGTGATAACTTCTATGGCCGATTTATATTTTTATCAGTATTAATATTAGAGGAGAATAAAGGTCAACAAATTACACAAGTCAATATATTATTAAAAATATTATATCATATTTTGAAATTGCATAATTATAATATAATAATTATAATATTATAATATAGTAATATTATAATTATAATAAATTTGCGAAAAATAGTAATCATGTTATAATGTAAGCAGTATTTACTTAGTGACTAATGATTTTGAGTGAGGTATTAGTGTATGCACTCTACGTAGAATTCTAAGAATAATTCAATATGTAAGGGATTGTTATTATAATTATAATATTATAAAAACATATTATAATATATTATGTACCGTCTATTCCCTCTCCACGAGCTTACTTGTCTATATATATATATATATATACATTGCCCTTATTAGGTGACAGGGCAATGTTCGCTATCGCAATAATATGGTTGCCTACAGCAAATGTTACATCTTAAAGTATTTTAGCTGATTCTGTGTGTATTTTGAGACAGTGGTTTTTTTTTACAGCTTGTCTATTTGCTTTTACGCGATTTGTAT
>JAGFPH010000149.1:588020-621840 GCA_018207615.1 Philaenus spumarius
CATGTAAAATTCCACTTCAGCAGCTGGGTTCGAACCCTGAACTTCAGAGTATAGCGTCGCCGCCATGTCATGCCCCTCCCTTCCAACCTATAATGATTTATTTATTATAAATACAGAGTCAAAGTCAAAATACAATCAAACTTATTTTTCTAGCCCGCCATATTGATATTTTTGTTCGATGGTTGTTTTTCGCAAACGTCACAAGAATGGATTCTTCTCTGCTTACTTTTCCCTCGATATTGTAAATAGAATGTCTATGTCGAATACTGCATTCATATTTACCGACTATTAGTGCCTCATATATAAGTAACAGGGAGAACATTTAATAACTCATTTAATAGGTTATTGACTCTTTCTAATGTTCTAAACTGTTTGTAATTGAAAATTAGAAAATTCCCAAGTAAATGAAAAGAGAAACATACCCAATTTCCCAAGAAAGAAAATGTGTTTGTAACGTCATATAATTTTATAGTGGAAACTAACGGTCCGGAATTTGTGTAAGATGTCGATGTATACTTTTTATTTTCGTGGAGTTTAATTTTTGTGTGCTTAAAAGTTTGAAAATATGTATTGCACATTTTGTTCACTCTGTTATTAAATTAAAGTTAACAAATGTTATTCTGTTTATTACTACCAACCTATTTATAAACTTTAACTTTAGTCTGTGATGTCATTCCTTTAAACACTATAATTATAATATTTAATTATAAAATTAAATAGCATATTTCTCTTTTATCTTAACAAATGTGTTTTGAAAACTAAGAATCCTATGTCAGAAGTCGGTAACAAATCCGATCCACTTGCCGGAAAAAGGATGTTGACGACATAAATAATAAATATAATATCCTTTTTTCTTTTGGTAACATTTTGGGCTAAAAGTTTACTTTAAGTGAAAAGTTTTTATAAATGAAATGTTTACTCCGTTCTGAATCACTTTGTAACGGTCCTGTCACTAACGTGTAGCTAGTGTTGACGTTTCTTCTTTATTGTAGTAAATTAGAATAAAAACTAGTTTTTCTTAACTTCAATTTTAAACAATGTTTTTTGACTGTACTATTTCAGAAGTCGGTAAAAATGCTAATACACTGTTACCTTATTCATCGTTGTAAGCTTAGTTGAGAAAAATTTATGTTGGCATCAGATATTGCATAATGTATATCAGCATAATGTACAATATTGCACGGACGCTCATGCTAAAACTAAAATAACAAAAATAGGTTATGTACCCTAGGTTTGTTTTTGTTTTCCGTCTGTCGGCCTTGTTTGTTGTGTTTTTTTAGTAACAAGATATTCACCAGAGAGAAAATATATATTGACAAACGATTTTGCTGAATTTATATCATTAATTTGAAATTTGTTCGTCAAAGAATAGTCTAGATATACCAACATATAACTGTATCATTCTGTTAACCATTATATTTGTTTTGTACATTTTAAACTAAGACTAATTTGGTTTTTGACTATGTTCATTCTGGATTAATTTTACTATCACTTTAATAGGCCTAGCTGAATTTGAGATATTTTTTAAACTGTATTTATTGCCTTAATCATTTGTTTTACAACCCATGCATCCAATCCATTTATCAGGTGGTTTACACCCTAAAATGGAACAAGCGCCCTACTCGTTAAGCCAATAAAATTATCGCCGTTATTAAATTGCATTTCAGATCACACATTAACTTACAAATCAATCCGAAATGGATGATAAATCGCTTCATTCTTGCTAATAGTATCTGCCCGCAATGATCGGTTACAGTGTAACATGCAATTAATTGGTTTTGGTTAACTACCTACCTGCATGCCTGTCGCTCGATACTCAATACTTCAACATTGCGAATTGTACTTAATAATTTAACCTACAGGTGTATGTGTTTAAATTATTTGATTATATTACTACTTAATGGGTTTTTTATTTAACAGTTTAGAACGTTGTTAAAGAGTGATTTAACTCGTAAGAACTTGAGATGGTTTTAAGTGATGGGAAGTCTGGAGGGAGTTTACATCAGCAAGTCAGGAACACAATATATCCTAAGGGAATGCGTCAGGAGAAAAACCTTAACATACCTTATCAATTGTATTAAGAGAGCTGTCTGCAGGAAGGTGTTGCAGTTTATTACAGGTTTAAATCGTGGTATTCATGATAGCGTTGTAGAGTATATAACCCTACAAGATATTTTGAAATTATTTATTTAACTTCATTTAATGTATAAAATAAAATTTAAACTTGAACTGGACTTATGAGAAATATATTGTGTTATATTTATATTGAACTGGACTCATTTAATGTGTTATATGTGGTAGCTTATATTGTACTCCAACCTAACTATTATCATTGATATTAATAAGTAGGACATTTTTAAGAAACTAAAAATGAAAGTTTAAAAAGAACCATACATATTCAAAACAATAGTAATCGCTAGTATTCTTTAAGCTAATTTGAATAATTTGTTTTATTTTTTATCTTTGACTCTAAGAGCTGGTTTTATCGAAATTTGATTTAAGCTTGATTTATTACAGTTTATTTTCTACGTCACGCGTACAAACACGTTCATTTATTACTCCGTCGTGCTCTCATACAAATCTGTATATTTTAATTATTTCGCTTCCTTTTGATTTTCTACTATTATTAAAGATATTTGTTCCAGTTCATCCTATAAACAAACAAATTATATTCAACTTGTTTGTACATAAGCAAATTCTAACCTTCCTTGAATTTAAGTTCATGCGAGGAAGACATTTCGTACTTTGCATATTTCTGAACGCCTCGGTTGTTGATAAAATGGAACGTACTGCCAATTTGCAAGTTATATTTGCACAGCACTTTCTCTCAATGGAAACAAAATTTGGAATGCAAACTAAGTAAATGTGACTAAATTAGCGTAAATGTTTTGTGAATACAAACTGTTTCTATACAAAAGGAAAAAGAATCCTTTTGTTATACGTCAAATGCTAATAAAGTTGATAAGGGTTTTATTTATTATTTATGCGTGTTGTATAAAATGTACTTACTAAACTAAATACATCACATATAACAATCCAAAATGACTAATTTAAAAGTTACATAATGAAACAAATTGATGGGTTTAAAATAATACAAAAAGCATTCACGAAGACTAGAACAAATTAAGAAAGCTAACTTAAGATCGATACTCCTTTGGTAATGTTTTATTATACACAAAACAATACAAAGGTTTGGATAATACTTAAAAGCATTTTTGCCTTCATACCAAAGATTTATTTAAGATCATATTAAAATTTATTTGCGATATTTGTGCGTTGCACTGTCAATACTAGTTTCCTAGATTGACACTAGTTTAGGTGTAATATATTTTTCATTTTTCTGGAAGAAAAAGGTTGAGTTTTAAACTTTATTATTTTCGCTCACAATCTCGGGCGTAAAAGATAACTACAATTTACATAACCACAAATTGAAACGATTAGAAATATTTTACGTATAAGTGGCACATTGCAAACTATTTATTTTCCTTATTATATAAATATTAAAAATAAGAAACGGATTTGTTTTGTTTTAAATTTGTATACAATGAATGTATATACTCCACATGTATTTTTTATCCAAGACGTAGCTACAACATCAACCTACTAATTTATTTGTAAGTTTCCCACAGTTGCATAACATTAGTGTTTTGGCAAGGAAGTGGAAATAATTAATTATATCTCGTACAGTTATGCAGTAGTGAGTAGACCGTACAATTAGTCTTGTGTTACCAATTAAATTTGACTAGACTACTCAAGCCAGACAAGTGTGATGCTGTTAGCACAACGAGCACTTTCACTTAGGCTACACAAAACGTGGTTCTAACTCACTTTATGCAATAAGGGTTCACTGTCGGATTAGGGTGTCTTCAATATCACTTTGCCGTTGTGGTATTTAAAAAAAACGATTATATATTGGTTCCCGTAGAAAACTCAAACCCGATTTAAAAAAAAATAAAATTTCTATGATATACAAATTTCCACAAAATTAAAAAAAAAACTGAAATCTCGAAGAACGAGTGGCAGTTATATAACTTTAAAAAATTAAGAAACAGCAGAAGAAAATGTGTCCAACTTTAAGTTTATTGGTCACTAAACTGTTGAACACATTATTATGCTCAGGATATAAACAAGAAAATATTAAATGAAGGGGCAGAGAGACGTTAAGAGGAAAACTCGGTACTTGTTTAAATTGTAGGTTAGGTAATGATCCCAATTTTGGTCATAGATAGGAAGATTACAAATATGACTGCAGTTTTCTAGAGAATGTAGCTTTGAAATTAAAGGCTATTATTATTATTAATAGGTCAGTTGTTAAGAAATCACGTTTTGCTACGGAATTATTCTTTTAATTTCTAATTACGAATGCTTGAGCCCTTTATCTCTTATTGAAGCCACTCTTACTGTCTATTTCTAGTGCAATTAGTATTTGAATTATTAAATCATCCATAAAACAAAGAACAATTTCGTTTGCGTTATGTTTCTAGAAAATATTGAATGAAATAGTTACTTAGACGTGAAACTCTCGTCTACGTAAAACTTAGTTTAAAGGGTTTCAACGCATTTTGTTATCCCCGGTTCGAATCCATGCGTAGAGCATGAACGTTTTGGAGTTGGAATACAAATATAATTTTCAGGTCATGACAGCTCTTTGTGGCTTTTCGCCTCACACCAATATTCAACGTGTGATTTTTTAACGAGGTTATGTTGAGATTTTATGTAATTGTGTTTTTATTTATTGCCTTTAGCAACATATTTATTAATACAAAATTACACCTAATATTATGAAATAATGATTTTAAATATACAAACTATAAAAAGGCAAACAATTTACATAGATGAAGACAAAAATAGTTCAAACATAAATTTAACTGCGAAATTGTTATAAAAAAAACATACTATTCAATATTTTCAAATCCCGGTTTATTAAAAAAAATTAGGAAATCCTAGAAACTGAACTGTATGTTTAGCAAAAGTTTAACTATAAATGAAAATCGTACATAAGTCGTACAGTTTTAGGTTGTTTTTTTAAATAAAGAACAATTTTAGTAGTCTTAAAAAATATGCTTTGTTAGAAGAACGTAAAGTAACAAAAATAAACTAAATACCTTTTAAACGCATTTTTTAATTGTTTCATGAATTATTAATCTTTATATTTTTATAACGTTTTGCTTCAGATTTGTCAATTAATATTAATAACGATACCAGCTGTAAATTTTAATTACCAGCAATATGTTATTTATACTTAGTGAATAGAGCAATGAACAAAGAAAGCTTTATAAGTAGGTCGCCATCTTTATGCTTGAGAGTGGAATCATGTTTATTCCAATTAATGTCAAGCGGCTAAGTTTATTAGTTTGTTGAAGCTATTCTTTGGCACTGAACTTAGAGCACATCTCCTAGAATAAGTGTAACAAATCAGAGATAGTTTGTGTTGGAGCTTCGATGCCTACTGTATAACAGATTAAATGTTCACCAAATAGATTTGACATTTCTAAGATTATGTGTCAACAACTGATTTACTACATAGAGCTTATGTTTCTAGGCTACGCTACCAGACTTTAACCTATCATGTTGAGTGAAATAAAAACTTCTAGAAATAGGATATATACATTACAATTATTCTAGCCTGTGAATTCATTAGTTTTTGTTTTCCAATAATTAGACATTGCTTGAAAAATTATTGTGGTATACTACATTTGTTAAATTGCAATTCGTATATCAGATGTTTTTCCACAGCATGAGGAATTGTAATCGCAATAAATTAACAAATTGTTTTTGAATAAATAAAAAAATATTAACAATTAGTTTTACTTGGTATGTCTAAATTTTTTTTAAAAACACACAGAACACAATCGTCACAAAAATACGTTTAATTGTCAAACGCGTTTCATCGTCTAAGTCGTCAATTTCAGTGACATATGAGCTACAACTAAATTATGAAGATTATGACTTTGGCTGAATAGCCGAAATGGCAGTAGTATTAAGGTAGTAAATTGAATATTGTAAGACGGCAAGTCAAAGAATTTATCTAAACATAACATTATAAAATTGATCACTTAATATTTTTTTTACATTTACTAATATCATATCTTATATATTATTTCCTAAATGTGTGTGTGTGTGTGTGTTTTTTTTTTGCAACGCCATAGCTCTCTTAATTCTTCATAAAAAATGTATGATTAAAAACATAATTTTAAAGGTTATTTTACCTGCTATTGACAAAACAAATAGAGAAATAGCTTAAAATTATTGTTTTTGTTACAAAAATTGATTTAAAAAAGCCCCATTTATTAAAAATCTTTTTAACTAACATGACAACTGTTAGATTGTTTACATTTTATATGCAAGTGTATTATAAATATCAAGTAGATCAATCAAACTAAATCGACGTAAAGCGTTATAAATCATTATAAACTGTTATTTATTGTCCAACTTAAAATATTAAACGTAATTAACTTAAATCAGTTAAGTACTCCTATTTTTCAAAATATTCGCACTGTTCCGCTAGTATTATTTATTTAGCAACGACAAGAATTCGGGTAACACCAAATAGTAACTAGTATAAACATTTATCAATAGAAAACAACTTTGCTTTGCTAGATATAAAAAGAAACCATTACATGTGAAGTGACTGAAATATTTAGTCTTTTCTGTTTTGATTTTCCAAGTACCGGTACACTACTTTCTTAGAAATATCTTTCTTCTTATTGTTACCTTATTTCACAAACATTTTTGAAATAGTGTGCGCTTGCGGATTGAGGCAGCACTTTACAAAGGCGGATACATTTATTTATGGCTGTTGTAATACAATGTATATTATTACGTAAACAAACTTTATAATTGTGAAATTTTTATTACAACTTTTATCCGTCGTGTTTAAATATCTCTCACCTTGTTGGAGCTGAGTCTTTATTGAAGCCGGCCTTATTAGTCCTTCATGGCAGAAGTAATTTCCGTTTAATCCTTTTCGTTTAAAAATGACTACGTAAAAACTTGAAATTACTTCAAGTCCAGATTTAAATGAAAGGTTAACATACTTATTTCTAAGATTAAGAAGAAAAAACTGCCTTGAATTTCTGCGAATTTCCTAATTGGAAGGCAAATTATGCACTACCCCATTACTTTTAAATTTACCTCTCGAGAGGTTTTTAATAATTTGAGTGAAATCACTAGTATTACAAATTTCTCATTTCTTGTCAGTTAACCAATTAAATGTTTAGCTTATACTTATAGCAAAATAAATCTAAATTAATTAAAACATTAATTTTTGTTACTGTTTTCACTGTAAGCCAGTTAAATCAGCGTAAGTAAACCGAACGTCGCTATCTAGGCTCCAAATAAAGCAAACTGGACGAGTGCATAAACGCCAACCAATTCACTACTCTGATCTCCAATTTAAATTAAAACATATTTTGACATTTTCCAAATCTATACACGAAAATAAAGGCAGAGCTTACATAATAGAATTATAGTAACTTAATTTGAGGTTTAAGCAAATATGATTGCTTAAACTCGATTTCGGAAGTTGTTTATTATAGTTTTCTATTTAATATCACTTTGATTATTGTACGAGAAAATCCACAATTTTAAATTACATTTTATGCTGACTTGGCTTGTCTTACCGTTTCACTAGGTCTATTACATTGCATGCGACTTCTACAATACCATAAAGAAACAACGCATAGTTATTTATATAAATTTAATGCAATCGTTAATAAATCACATTGTAACAAGTTATTTTGATCTTTCAGTACAGATTCTGTTTGGCTTTTTTGCTGTTAATTAAACGTGTTTTATTTCTAGTGTCGTGTAAATGATAGAATGTATACGCAAAACCCAGATGAAACAGATAACCGTGCATACACAGTCAAAAATAAACAATACTATGGTGGGAATAAATCATGTATTGTTGGTGACGACACAATATTAATGTATATCAGAGAAAACATTTCGCTTTTCGTGAATTTCCTTCGCTTTAGATTTCCTGTAATTTCTACCTTTAACACCACTACTTTGTTCGAACATTTATCTGCAGTACTTTCGGAAATAAATGGGAGTGGGTTTTAACAACAACACTTTCAGATTTATCTAGAAAACTGTACATCACCAAATTTTAAACCCCTTCCAAAATGGCCGACAACATCATAATACATTTTTTGTGCGAAACTACTCTTTGCCCACACATAATATATGATAAATATTTGTGAGTTATGTTTAGTAGAATAACTTGCTTTATAATGGCAAAATTTATAGCTGATGCTTTTAAATAATGGTGATACAAATACATGCGTGATCCTTTAAGAATACCAATTAAGATACTAAACCATCAAAATCGTTATACCAAAATCATGGGGAGTTACATTGTAAAATTGATTTTGTTCAGAAAAAAACAATACTCTGTAAAAAAACAAATATTAAGAATGTTTACGTAAAAATAAAATGTAAACTGAAATCGGGTTTCTTTTAAATGTTGATATTCAATTAATAATTTGTTTTCTTAAATGGACATTTTGTGTTCATAGGTTTGTGTTATATGTGTTCTGTATTAATATTATTTTGTACATTGACAAAATAATGTGCCCTTACATAGTCTCATGTGTTATTGTATTGGTGTTATTTTAATACATTCATAAAAAATAACACCAACAAAAATGACATTTCTAAGCTAGATTGTAACTTATGCTGGCTGAACTAGCCTATTGAAATACCACACTACCATAAGATCTGTGACCCCTTCAATTAATAAAATATGTCAATAATTACCTTAAACATAAACGTTTTAAAGAAGTACACTACATTTCATTTCATACGAAAACTTTTCGATGTAAATCATTTTATACATCAGAAATTTCCAATAAATGTTATACACATTGAAAACAATATTTAGTATACAAGTATTTTATAGCAACTAAACGTTAGCTTTTGGACTAATTCACTGCAGTGGTTTCCGGTGTTCAAGTGCAGCCATGGGTTTTTCAACGTGGTCTCCTTTGTTCAGTGCCGACTGTAATCAATAGGCATTGATAGTGTCATGATTTTCATTATTTGTTTGTTCATAATTGACTGAAGAAAATGTGCTTGTGTACATTTTATATCTAAAGTATTCTATCCGTTTAAAGATAAATACAAAATATTGCATGTAGTTTAATGTCAGCAATTATTATACATTGTAAAAACGTACGTTTTGCAGTTTGTCTAATATTATTTTCTTACATTAAATAATTTAACTGCGTTATTGACGTAAACAAATGAGATATGTAAGACAAATTTTATTTGAGATCGTAAAATAAATAAATAATTTGATTGTATTAATCGCGCAAGTGTGTTATTCATATTATAGTGTCGGTTGTAGGCTACATTAATAATTTAGTCATGTTACTTTTTCACGATTCAAGTACATTTAGAAATTGCAAACACTAGTACAACAGCTAGTAATGTTATTTTTGTTGTTACATCTTGTGTTACGGTTTCATCTTTTCCGAAAATAAAACTTCCTAATTAAATTGTTCACGGGTTAAAGCTATATCGAGCGAATAGATATGTTTTGAGTCGTAATTGACTCTGTGCCAGCTGGGTGACTTTAAAACTAAAGATTCGGTCACGGATATTTGTTGGCTTCTAAGCTTACGTTAAGTGTTTTGTTTATTTCAATATCGGAATCCGTAAGTAGGAGTAAATGTTAAAGTTGCTTATTCGATCAAATTAAGAATATTCTACGTACATACAACCTTTACAATGTAAATAATAATTTAACCAGACTACTCTTTGGTGTGCTTAGTAGTAATACCGCATTTTTAAAAGGAATTCATGAGGGCTGCGATAAGGGCTGTCATAGGTTCGAATCCAGCTATTGACTTGGGCTTTTTGTATGTTATTCCAATCCCAGTCCTTCATTGTGGATACAAAGTAATTACGTTAAGCATAAAATAAAAGGAATTCAATTCTCTTATCAACTTTTGAATTTTCTAGTTTTTTATGCAAAGTCATGATAGTTAAGAAGTGCATAAGACGTGGCCTTGAAGGAGTGCATAAGCGCAATACTTTAAATTTAAATGCACATGCACCTTCAGTGTGACTACGCATTTTTTCCTTTATATGTTTCACTCTGAGGCTTACAAATAAAGCTGCATATTTGTGGACGATTTCATTTTGAAGACGTTACATATTTATACTCAATTAGAGAGTATTTTATCATGCTTGTTTGAAATTAATCATAGTATAATTTTATAATTTCATATATATTTTCGAATACTTAGTTTTTTATTAATTGCATCTAACATTATGTACAGTATTATACATTCAGGTAAATCTTTTAAATATCTCTCTTAGCTCACTCTTTCTCTTTAGAGGTCGCACCTTATCCGTGGTCAATAAACAATTCTTTACTTTATTCTAGAAAATTATAAACAGAATTACAGTACAATACAAAACATCTAAAAACCTTCCAAGTAAATGCAGGAAAAGAGGTAACTTTTTGCCAAAGCTAGATTTGGTTTTACCATCCAATTATAATGAACTTTATTATTTATCACTGTTTAGCGAGACTACGAAGAGCCTCTAAAGACATGCTTTATCTACATTTGCTAAAAAATACAAATGATTAAATCTATATTCCTTAACAAATATTTCGCCTCTCCTTTTTAGAGTTTTGGAAGCATTTCAGTTTGTCAACGCAACATATTGTTATAAATTTAAGGGCTAATACTTTTCTATGTATCTGTTTATTTATTTTTCATGAGTACACCTACTTAATTGTATATTAGTCGTTTCATTCCATTTATTATTACCTGAAATAAATTTGATCAAAAATGTATATATGTTTTTTAATTTTAATCAGTAAGTACTCCCCTTTAGAGAATGGTCTGCTGGTGTTCTGCCAATCGGAATTGTATTGGATCAAAGGAAAAGTGTACTCAGCTGTATTATTTTATTGGCGTAATAAGGGAAATTTATTTTATGGTATTTTCTTTGTCATCATTTCTATTTTAAATGTTTTTACAAATAGAAATCGTATAAAGAATTCAAACTTTTGTTGTTATTAAAGCGCTATGAGGAAATAGTTCTTTTTATAACTAAAACTCAACAAAAATATTCATATCTAATCATTGTGACCGTGTCTCTTTATAAAATTACCTTCATCTATGACTGACTGTAGATTTTTATTATTCTATCTTAAACGTAATAAAACATTCTGTGTTTAATTTTCCATGACATTGTGTGTTTACACGACATTTCTTTAACATGTAACGTTAATTTTTAGTGTGATATTTGTAACGAATAAGTAGGTTGCCAATTAACAATATTATATATATTTAAGAGGAGTTATAAAGTAATTAAACAAATATAAGTAGAGGAGATGGTTTATTAAATCAGTATGCTTTTCAACGTGATCCTAGCAACACTAAAATACATTTTTCGTATCACAGAATAAGTTGTATTTATTCTTGCTGGAAGGAAATCATTACATTGTGTCACAGCCCATCTTTAATATTAGAAAGAGGGTGAGAATACAACTGTGATCCTTCGATCGTCTTAGTATTAAATTTTTAAACGCTGGAGGTCCAGAATGCTGCTAATCAGTGACTGAAGATGATATTAATCATATAAGACGAGACTTCTAGTATTTCAAATTTGGTCAATGCAAACTATTCACAGTGAATAAGATTTAGAAAAATAAAACATTTAATTTATTATTTTATAAACTTTCAACAAAACACGAATAAAAATAACCCAACAAATATAAAACGTGAGTGTAAATAACCGGTTTCAAGTGTCAACACTATACCGATGATTACTCACAGTACTTCCTTCTGTTCAACGATTGAGTTAATTATTTTATATATACGTCTATTTTGACTGGCGATGTCGTCTGGGAACATTTTAAATTAAAAAATATGTATATATATTATGTATGTATGGATATATGTATGTTGTTTTAAAATATAAGTTTATTGGATTATACAAACAATAGTACCCTATACTGTTGCAAAATTTTGTATTTGTAAATAATGTCTTTCACTTCGATGAGTGTTCACTCATCACAATATTTTCTATCCTTATTTCGAACCTGAAATAAGCTTCGTTCAGGGTAGAATAGAACCATAAATATTTACTCAATTCTTACTGGCAACTTGTTGATGCGGCACGTATCGGTTTTAACCTGGCAATTCTTGGACTCTATAAAGTGTAATCAATTATGTAAGAGGGAATTTATAGGCATTGTTAACTTTTTTTATTATCATTGGAATATATATGTCACAAGTAAACTAAAATCATATATTTTATGAACTGCTAAAACTTCAATAAAAACTAAATCTCGTTTATTTAGGGTTGAACCTTGTATGTATGGCTAAACCAAGAAAGAATTGCGTTAGCCTACTCTTATGTTTGCTCATAATATTTTTGTGCTGCTCACATTGCTTATAAACTAGGCTATTAAACTGATTTAAAAAAAGAGTTATTTTTATATTAATGTTAGCAAAATGCATTCAAACTGTTACTAATACATCATATTGAACGTGTGGAACCTTATCCTGAAAGATATAAAACAATATCCGCAAAGACCCTGAAATAAAAATAAAAGTTAAAGTAACTAAAACTAGACTAGTTAAGAAAAAGATTTAACTACATAAACAAATGTAAATAGTAAGATTAAAATTTGTATAAGAGAGTTAAACTTGTGCGTTCTGTGTTATTCTAAAAGGATTCTCGTAAGCACATTTTGGAAGAGTAAGAATCTATAATTATGGCAGAGAATATGTTTGTAGTTATACAGTTATTTGCACCTAAATATATTCTACTCTGTAGGATTTATTATTATTAAATTAATAATCGTTCTCTAACTGAATATTCAGTTCTGGCTCCAAGGAAGTAGATGTGATTAGTTTTGACTTGTTCAAATTATTTTCAACGCCATAACAAATGCAGACACCAATTTATTGTTTGCCCTGTTTTGTTCACAATATTATACCTAGTTTAGACAAAATCAAAACGATCAATCATTCCAGAAAGAATCCTTTCCAGTGAATGGTTCTTAAGAATCTACTCCCACGCGTAATTAATAAGTCCGATCGATATTAGCAGCTCGAGTAGAGTAAGCAACCTGCCTCATAATGTCGTGCATTGTTCAACACATTATGCAGCACCCGACTTCAAGTGATGAAACATACAACACCTATTACGTACGTATTTATTAAAAATAGTATAAAATTATATTTTATGTCGGTTACTCAAAATGGTGATGGTTTTGTTGGCTTTAGTATTCGTGAACTAACGAAACTAACTTTCAAATCGACTATTATTTAACGTTTATGTAGGAAAATATTATGAAATTACTTAAAATTTTAAAATGCCGATGAAATTTAAAATTTCGATAGTTTTAGACTCACCAACATGTGATCAAGTGCAAACATGACAGCATTATTTAATTTATTACTTTTTTGTAGCAGTTTTAGCTCTTTTACCAAAGATAAATTCTTGACTGTGAGTGGCTTGACCCTTAGTATCTCTTCTTTCTAGCCGTTCCTTAAAACATAAAAATAATTCAAAATAAATGCAAACAAGCAGCAATCATTTGATAGTGATAAAGTTCTCAATCACAAAGCATTTCGATTTACAAACCATATAAAATCGTGTCGGTTTTATGTCATGCGAGAATTAACTTACAAAAAGAGTTATTCGAGGTAAAAATGTTTTAATAGTGTTTCTGTATGTATACTTTGTTAGTTTCTTGAAAATCTTATAACCATGTATCATCGCAATTCTTTTAAACAATTTAGTGCATTCATATTGGGTATATTGGGTATCAAACTTAAATAGTAATAAAGTTATACATATTTTTAATGAAACATAATACCTTAAAAATGTAATAGTAGCCTATATCCTTTTAAATAATAAATATTGTACAGAAGCACTTAAATGCTGTTTGGAAGGGAAGTTGGGGGATCTAGTTTTGAACTGAAAACGCAGTACAGCATACATTTATCCTCCTGCATCTTGTATCGAGAAAAAATTGCAACTTTTTACGGTTTAATTAAAAAATGTGTCAAAAAACTGAGCTATAGTATTAAATCTATGTTACTTCTTTAAATATCCTAATTTTGTTAGAACTTGTTAGAATTATCGAGCTTGCAAGAAAACTCTCAAGTTCAAGAATTAAATTCCAACCGTTGTTATTGAGCTTCAAAACATAAAATTTTGCTGCCTTCTAACTCATTTTGTCCAATATCCAACAGCTGCAGAACATAAAACACAGAAAGTGTTAATATTTATTTCAAATACTTGAATATACAACTCAAAAAGAAAACTTCACTTTATTAGCAACAACATTAATTTATTATTAACACGATTATTCAAAGTCATAAGAATTCATTTTAATTGTAACAATCATTAAACATTGTGACTTTCTAAAAATGTGATTATTGTTGCCTAATTTGGAAAGAAAATTCAATTTCAAGACGTAAGATAAATTTAATATTATTGCCCAGTTTATTTTGGCATATTACTTCCCTTGTACCCAGAATGTAAGTTCATTACTGATATGTAAAATAACATTAAAACTATCATAATTTTAAATATATTTATATAACCCGGAGGAAAATCTACAACTTTTTACACAATTTTAGGTAAATAGTAAGGGTAAATCCGCATTTAACCTCTGTCTCTTTATGTTAATTCAATTCGTTCAAATCTTGTGTTTTAACTCTGTCCCTCTAAATAAATAATTTGTATTACAAACATCAGTTAACATTTTATGTTTCGATTCAAAGCTGCCTTGACTTTTTCTGAGATAAGCTTTTTTCGCTCGGAATTAGTTAAATCTGCTTAAAAGATAAAAACTAAATTGACAAACAGAAAAAATATACCTAAACTAAATCAGGTCCGTCGTGGCTCTTTGTTATTTTAAGATGTTATGTTTACATAGCAAAGTAAATTTGGTTTTAATTATTCTGAACCCTGATCTAAGGTAACAATTGGATATTCAGTGATGAACCTTACGATGAACCAATATAATCAAGTCTCCGACATGACTGCAGGCATGTTCACATGTATGCATCAGAATCAAGAACAGAGGCTAAGAGAGTAAGCACAGTCTAATATAGAATATATTAAGTTAAGATGCATGTCAAATACCAGGTTACATTCGTAACAATTAATAAGTTCAGTCAAATTTAAATGAGTTTATTATGACATCCTTCAGTGTATATTCTTGTCACATTTTAATACTATTGGCTTTCAAAGTTAAGAAAACCATAGAAATAAACTCGGATTAATACTTGATTGGATCTTAACAGAGAAATAATATTGCTTTAATTTTAATAATATTAGCATCACTAGTAGCATTTAATAATAGTAGTCTATAGGTTTTGTATTCATATTGTTTACTTTAAAAATCAACCGTTATAGTTGTAAAAGATAAATTACAACTGAATTTTCAAAATATATATTGAACACTTAACGTAATATTTTAGTTAATATGTGCTAACCAAACTGTACCCTTTTAATTCAACCTGGTCGTAATTCGTGGATTAAAACATAATATACTGTTTGTACTAATTCGTTAAAACATTTCGTAGAGCTCATTAAATCCGAATAATAATTTAAACGTGCATAGGCAATTAAAATATACAATTGTTAGAAAATCTGTTATCTGAGACAGTACACATATTCCGTAAGTTTACTGTTATTCTCAACACTAACTCTACCAACTACCCAAACTTAGAACAAAGGACTGGATTTCTGTGAGTTTACAATGAACTAATTTATTTACATAATATTTCTTCTCTTAAAATCACAACAGAAACATATTTACTATACATTTATTTTCAAAATGTATCACTTGGCCCTTTACTCAGCTGCATAAACGTAACTCACATATTTTAATTAAACAAATAAAAGTGTCTATTTAAACTGGGCAGCTCTTAGTATGTTCTCTCAAACAACTTCACATCATTCAAAAATGTGATCAATGTAGTAACTTGAGTATTGAGTTGTACTGTCAACTGTAGCCTATAAAATATTTAATTCCAGCCATGTTTAACTATCTTGTAAAAGTATAATTTCGATGTCATAACGTAGTTGGCACAGCTTTACCCATCCCCACTCCCCTTCGCTCGCTTTCTTCTGCTTTCGAGTAACTGGATATAGACACAAACTATACGTCATCAGTAAGAGACAGTGCGGTTGTTTATTTGTCTAGGTTCAGGTTTTGTGTAAAATTTATATATTATTTTTCAGTTTAATAAATGTGCACATTTCAATTTCATGGGACCTTTTTAGTTGTTGCTGTGTATTCGTTTGGTATAAAACACACATAAAAAAAGAGGCTAACTGTAGTAACTAACTTGTAATAACACCTCTACATTATAAACTAACAAGTTCTTGACATAATTCCGCAAAAATTTACATTACTTTTAAAAATGTTGATTATTTTATTTTGGATAGTTATGTATGTTACGGATTAGAACTGGTTCGTGTTTATTTACTGTGGACACAAATAATATTTCCTGAACATATTTTACTGTCCTAATATTGACCTAATATTGTTCTAAAATCACTAATAAGATCTGGTAAACGTAACATGAATCTTTAAAAAACTAAGAGCACGTACTTAGTCACTAGTTTCCGTCCGTGACGAAAAGATCTCCGCTCAAGTCAGATCACATTTGATCTGTTATTTTAATATGTGATGTTCAGACCTAAACTGAAACTCTCCAACTGAATCTGTAGTTTGTAGTTGTATCGATACCGATAGTATCTACTAAACCTGTTTTAATGTGATATACCGGGTTTATACATTATAAATAACTTGACTAATATTTCATTTACAACAAACCTTTCCTACTATTATTTTATATTTTGAGGAACGTTCCATTATGGAAACTCTTATTTTATTACATTCTTTATTCTACATATGTACATAATTTAAGACCTCTTCATTTTTGGAAATATATATATATTTGTTTTTTATCGTTTTTACTTTTACTAGTTGGACTAATTAAGGTGGGTTCGAACCTATGCAACCTGTTTTTGTGTTTTATTAAAACACATAAAAACTGCATATTTTGCCGGTTTGAGGAATATGTATGAAAAATTCAGATATTTCTTTCAACTACTCCCAAACAGTTACTTTTTTATTTTCATTACTTATGATTCGCCACATAGACTTAGGCAGGCCTATACCTTCATAATTTACAAATATTTTATCGAAATCAGAAAAGGTGATTTTGAGATATGAAGCAACATAGACTATTTTTGAAATTTGTATAGTGCTGTAGAAACCGCCTAAAATGTTGTTAGTGAAATATTAACTTCTGAAAAATTTTAGAGACATTAAGTATTGCATTCACCAACATAAAATATACTGCCTTAAATATTTTACTTGGTGTGTTGAAGCTTGCTGCTCTTTTACGTCTGTAAATTTTCTGTAAATTAAACCAAACTACTTCTTTTTTGAAGTTGGATGCAAACTCCGCAGTGACACATTGCTTTCAAAGTCGCTACAATATTTCACCGTGAACAAAGTGCTTCCTACGTCTCCGTAATTTGCCTACACATGAATGAGTGCTAGTGTTTGATATACAGGAATTTTATTTGCTGCATAATTAATGTCAGACAGGATGAATATGCGTGTCAAAACTTGGCGCCTTTTGATTCCCGCTATAAATACAGACGGGAAGTTAAGAGTAATTGCTTGAGATGTGAGGTGTTCATTGATGAGTTCTGTGTGATATAGCACAGAAATAGTAGTTGCCAAGTTCCAGTTAGTCGTTCAGAATTTAATGTAAACAGAGAGACCTCCCCACTGCCCGCAAAATATTTTTAAGTAAATTATCCGACTTCTTCTTTTTTGCCATTTTAATTTCGAAAAGCCGGGAATTATAAATTTGATTATACCGTATATGTTCGAACATAGTTTCAATAAGTTATGCTCACGATTTAGTTAATTTCCCTCCTTACAAAAAATTTACTGGTTTTTTTGGCAAAACCTAGTTCCATACAGTTTTCTGAATCATTTATATTGGTTCATGCTAAACCAAAAAAAATTATTGAAGTTGGTCGAAATAATCAGTTGACATAATTGTCCATTCTATCTAGTTAGTTGCAATGGTGATAAACTAAATAGTCTAAACATTGGGTTTTTAGATTATTTTTGTACATTAGACAAATTTTGTATTCTTGAATGTTTTAAAGAAAATCTCAACGTCTTTTACTTTTTGTTTAGAATAAAAACAATTTCCATACACAAATTTTCAATTAACATTGATGTATGGAATTCATCATTCGGTAATAATAATATAGTTTAAACTTACATTATTTCATAATTATTGCAACTTATTTTCTCTGAGTTAATCCAACTAAAAATCTTCATGTTCCTTTATCATGGTAACATTAAATGCGTAAATCGGAAACAAAATTAATAGAATAGTTTGTACAGTGAGTGACAAAAGTTATAATTTTGTCATTTTATTTAAATGAAATTTAATCAAATTTTAATTTTACTGTATTTGTAAACTTGCAATGGATACTTTATTACAGCCGATATCAATATTTATGTTGACCTTTACTAATAAATAAATATAGTCTTACACAGAGTATAAGCTTATTACGTTTGTTTTTAAATGAAGATGACTACACGTTTATAAATTTATCTAGCAGATTTCGTTTTACTGGATGGATCTGTATAAAACTCACCTACAATACAACCATTTAAATACATATTTTTTAAATTGTTATTACTGCTTTAACAATCGCTAAACTTATCAAATAGTAAAGCATACAAATAAATTAAAGTGATTAGAATAATATAACTAGCCACAAAATATAAAATTTAAATGAGTAAACTAAAATGATATGCACGTTTTATGCTTTTGAAATTTAAATTCAAATATGTCATTCTCTTGTTAAGACTAGGGCGAACAACTTGGATTATTTTAATCCTTCAACAAATGTTTTGTTA
Source organism: Philaenus spumarius (assembly GCA_018207615.1). NCBI lineage: Eukaryota > Metazoa > Arthropoda > Insecta > Hemiptera > Aphrophoridae > Philaenus > Philaenus spumarius. Next base: position 606,979 of record JAGFPH010000149.1, read on the forward strand.
GCCGCCTCGCCGTATACTCTGAGCTGAGTGAAACCTGTTCAGTCATTAGCCTATAGATTATAAACTGTATCCCTCGCTGAGTCCGTGAGGCATGACATCATAACCAAACCTAAATTGTGAGATTATATTTAGGAATAAAGAATTTACAAATATTAGAGTTTAGTTGATCGCCAGATAAAGAAGCAAATTTCATTATAAACCCAAAGCTATTAGAATATACAGGAAATGACAAAACATTTCAAGTCAAAATGTTTTAATATAAAAATAGTAATTGTGATTTTATTTTTTGGTCGATATCTTTTGACTTAGACGAAATATATGCTTTTGTAAAATAAAACATTTTCTTCTTTTGTAACTTGTTTGTAATATTAATGATTTTTGAGATATTCAAAGCTAAAAATGTTCAGCACAATATCAAAACACTTGCTTGTACCAATTTTTTCTATTTGTTTGAGGATGTATACCAAACACACACAATGGTTATTATGACGATAACTCAATCCTAATTTGAGATGTACGTTTGTTTTCGATTGCAAAATGTCGGGTTTATATTATAATTTCAGTTTCGTGTTTATTCTAAAAATATATTGCCAGATGCCCTGTATTTTTGTTTTAATCAAATAGTCTGCGAATCACTAAGAAAGCAGCATAATAAGCAGCAACGTAGGATTCTGGACGAATAGTTCACACTTAAAGATATGTTGCTAAACAAAGTTACTGCATAGTTAACATAATCACAGGATTGTTATTGTAATGATATAATTTTAAAATGACATAAAAAATCCTTTGTAAAATAAAACATAATGACGTGAAGTTTTAATAAAAATAAGTTTATCTTACAAATATGAAAGTGGTTATTTCACAGTACTGTCACAGCAGTGTATGGTGATTTTATGGTTACGATTAGAACACCGTGCCCTACTTTTTATTAAAATCATAAACACAGCTCAGTTTAGTCATAATGTCTTGGTTATAAAACATCTTCCGCTTGTACAGTACTTTAAAAGGAACATTCAAGTCATTAAGTTTTACAACTTGGTTCCGGTTAATGGACACGTAATTTTGCCATATTTCAAAGTTTTATTTTCTCGGTGCTTTCGAGAGCTATAACCCACTTTCTTTGTTTGCGAAAAACGTCATTATAGAGACAAAAATTGCTGAATGGTATATTGTTCAATCTTAGAATGTAGGCTTACTACTTTAAAGGAGGAGAGTGAATGCAGAAGTGTTTATTCGTCTTTTAATGGGTTTCAATAATGTTAAATCACTGATTTTAAGAAATTCCCACTGTCGTTTCTCTCTGCTTTCCTGTTTACATTTATTTGCGATTGATAGTTAATACAGTGGTTACTAAATATTAGTTTCTGGTAGAGGTAAAAAACTAATATATCCTCTAGTTTGGTGTAGAAATTTATATTAGAAATTATAATTCATGTACACTAGACAAATAATATTCTCTGTATATTTGGTTGGATCTGTTTAACTAATTTTTCGTTTTTGATGTGTAATTTAGTATGTTTTATATGGAAAATGTGAATAAGTAGGTGCTTAGACAGTGACCTATTGCCAACATTTTTATTTTATATTAAAACAACACAATATGTTTTCAAAAATAATTTTTTAGTATCACTGTTCCTATACTGTGCAACACGAAGACATTTTTTCTATTCGCTTTAAATGCTACTTTTGAAGTATTTTATACATTTACAATGATAGTTGTTCACAATTGTGTAAATTAACATGTAATTCTATAATAGCACCATAAGTGGATTATTATTCGACTATTCAACGTTTAAACATACACTTAAGTGCAATAATGGAAGGACGAACAACACATCTTGCTGGGGTAAGAGCATACTCATTGTATTAATCAAAAGATGTATTTAAAAGGATTATCTAAAACAACAGTTCGACATAGTGTTTATCTCTGACAATTTTAATTTATCGATGTTGTGGTTTGATTTGTAACGAACTAATTTTATTTATCGATGATCATTTACACCGCGATGAAAATATGAATTGAACTGTAAACACTGTAGGGAAAAACAAGGGCTTTTAATTAGAAAATATGTTGGGCAATCTAATAAATCGCCCTGTTGTTTGTCCACGTATTAATAGATTGCACTCCAATTAGCAGGAATGTGTATCTGTTCTCGAGCGCTACAAATCTGTACGATTTAAATTCACACCTGTTTGTAGAATGCTCTAATCAGCTATTGATTGCACTCCGTCTACGTAGGATTGATCGGATTGGTTTATATGTTATCTATTTACATTAGCTGATAATATGCATTTCAAAATTTATTTTGATTATTCATTGATTGTTGTTATTATTTTAGTTTTCGTTTTTATTAAATTACGGTGTGTGTTTATTAGTATGTATTTTTACTTAACAGTGGGAGAAATTTTATAGATTTTTATGTAACCCATTGTATTTATATATATATATTTATACTTCCTGAACTACTAAACCCATTTCATCAAATTATGTGTAGTTATACCAGTCTCAGTATTCCAGTTGTTATATAGGTGTCATTAAATATTATTCAGCAGTAGATAATCCTCCGAATATTGACACGCACGCAATTGTGTGTAAAAGAGAAAAATGGAAGAATTCATTATAGAATATATTTTAGTAATGAGAACAGTGTCTATGATAAGTGTGGTCAGGCCCCGATTTACCAATGGGCAGACTGGGCAATTGCCCAGGGTGGCAATTTCTGGGGGCGGAAAATGTTTGAAGATTTTTTTTATTATTTCCAGAATATTGGTAAAAAAACGGGAACGACACAACAAACTTGTTAACTTGCGTGGGCATTATTAAAAACAAATTGGTTTTACACTTAAACAATTAGAAATGCGCAAACTGGTACCTTTCAAATTATGTTCATGCATGTTTGCAGTTTGCACTAAATACGTAGTTATAAAAAATTAATCGTATTTAAAAAAGAATATAAGCCTACTATTTTTTTTTTTTTTATCAACAGTACACACAATATTTCAGGTTAATACCTAACACGTTATTTTTACAACAGTGTATGGTATCAGCCCACCATTATTGGGGTAACCCAACAATACTATTAAGAAATCACAAATATTTCAGTAATTTTTTGTGGGATGTGGGCGGTTACAAAAGGTTTTGCCCAGGGTGAAGCTTACCCTAAATCGTCTATGATAAAAGTTAGCTTTTGTGATTAATGTTAATAGATCTGACAACACTGTCAGCTTTCGTGACTAGTGACGATAGTTCAGGCAACACTGTCAGTTAACTTTCATGGTTAATGTTGTTATCATTTAAACTAGAGTGTTTATAAACCTAGGAAACAGTAAGTTGTAACTAACGGAGTAGAATTAACATAGGGGAAGATATTAAGAAGTATTTAAGGCTGAGGTATTTAGGGAGTAAAATCTGCTTCCGACACCAACAATAATAATAAATAATATTTCTGTTTATAATAATTCAAAGAAGGGAGAAGTAGAAATAAACTTTTGGGTCTAGGCCTCAAACAAAAGCTTTCAAATTCCACAACGATGGACATTTCGATTATTAGCTGCTGTGTGGAGTACTAAAACACCAAACAAATATTAGTATATTTCCGACCTTAGAAACAGATTCATTTAAACAACATCGAAAACAATACAGTTAAGTATTTCAGCAGATTTTATGCAGAAAATAAAATTTACGTGTTTCTATAAAGGTATTAATTTTTTAGTAAACAATTGTTTTGTTTAACTTCAAACTTGATGGAGTTGTTTACATTGTTCACGTTTCATTTTGAAACTTTGGTTTTCGCTAATAATTTTATATTCTGTATTTTCTGAACGGTTATGTTTATTTTATCGTAACCAAGAACAAAACTTTCTTAAAATGCTCAGTAAAATCGAAAATACTATAAGATGGTATTGCTATATTAGAAAATGTCGGCAATTTTTATAAATTGGAAGTAAAATGTTTTTAATTATATTTTTTTTAAATAGGAAAAGTTCCATGGCTAATGTTTAATAGATCTCATTGGTAGTACACGTAAAGCGACAGCCAGTATATAGGCTGTGTTGAATATGTGAAATATGTGGCAATAAATAAGTATATTTAGAATATTAATAAATTATCCATAATATTATTATTATTTGTATTAATTTGGTGATATCACAGTCATATTAAACATTCAATCTTCAATCAATCTACTTCGAGCTTCACAAAAACCTTTTTTATAAAACCAAATTACACTCTATTGAAAAATGTTCACTGATAAATTGATTCCTTTTATCTTATAGCGCAATGTGAATCTTATTTAGCTTAGGGATTTACTATCCAACTATATTTGCCAATGCGAAATACTTTCGATAAACAATCCACCTGAGATGTTTATCTCTTTGCCCCCTTTCTTTTTTACCCAATTCAATTCCCTTTTTATCCTTTAAAATCCTTTTTATGAATCCTTTTTCTTGTGCTGTATAATATGATTATATGCTGTATAAGGTGATCAGAAACATCCTTTTACGCAAAGATCGAAAGCACTTTTGACTATTAGATCAACATCAGTCAGAATTATTCGTATATTGCTATATTATTTTAAACTCAAAAATTTAAAAAGTTGTTTAAATGAGCCTACATAGTGTAGTATGTTATAATGAAGGTTGTAATTTTAGAAGTAAAGACTCGTACAACTGTGTACAAGTTTAATTTTTCATGTTTAAGTTAGTTTTTATTTTCGATAATGTTATAGATAGATGACAAGAGATTTGTATTCTTAAGCATTCGTTAGTTAAATTAAATGTTTTGTTAAATAGTCACAATAAATATACTGGATCACCTAACATTTATAATGAAAAATGGAACCTTTTATCAATTAAGAAGTGTTAAAATTCGTATTTCTCAATAATGATGTATTTTGTAGTTCATAAACCTCATGACTATCTTATGAATAGTGATAGTACTAATTAATTACGAAAGCGATAAAGTAGTTTGGTATCTGGTTTTAATTTCCTAATACGTTGTTTATTAATCCTAGAAAACCGGTGCTATTTTGGATTGTACTCATACTCACGCCATATACATTTTGTTTAGCTTATAAGTACCGGTATTGTCTCATTCATTTTTGGTAATTTTCAAACAACATTTTTGGTAGGTTGGATATTCTTTTTTTTCTTTTTAACAAGTATTTTTTTAAATAATAAATTCAAATATATGTTAAATTGGTTATTGTATAGTAGATAAAAATGAATTCAGCACAATAAAATTATAAATTTGTTTTTATTGGGGAAATCGTATATATCTTGTAATAACTGATTCAAACTTTTATGTAGTACAGTAAATAAACAAGGAAATAAAAATACATGTACGTTTAGTGTTTGTTTCGATAGTGGATTTCAACTGGATATATTTACACGCCCTTATACAAAAAAATAAACTCATATGAACTTTACACAATTTTGTTACATTCGTGGCAAAAGAACTAAACTTTAATTTCATTCTATATAGATAGTGGGCACATGTAATCGTTGAACGAATATCATAATATTAAACTAAAATATCACATAATAATCTCAAACTTAACAATAACGTCTTCAACATGCTCTAATGGCAGCTAATACCATTATAGACAATAATTTATGTATGCAATAAAATTTTAAAAAATATTACTGGAAATCTTTCTCAAAATGTATAGATAAATTATAATGTTTGTCAGTTGTTTATAAAAAAACTGCATAAAGATAGAATAAAAATAAACGCTTCTTGACAAAGTTTAGTTGAACTTTATTTCTTGTTTAGTTATAAATCTATTCTATCGAATCAATCCGTTGTCAATTATTAAACTGTCAACAAAGTTTATAAACGTAACCTTACTGCAGATGGTGTCAAACGTATTCTTTAGAAATGTGCATTTAGTTTGGCTATGTATAAATTGTCTTTCGACAGTACTGACAATTTTATTTATTTTACTTTAAAAAGTTTATCTTCCTTTTTTTTATCGCAACCACAAATAAAAAATGACTTTAGATCAGTAGAGTTAGTTCTATACTTTATCATTTTCGTTTATAGTCAAGCTAAGAACAACAAGCAAGTCAGCAACTAGAATACTTAGTCAGAACGTGTTTAGAACCTAGGCTTTGAATTTACATAATAATTGCGAAAGTTTACTATCATGGTAAAAGGCAATAGAATGGTAAACTTGTAAATTAGAGTGTTAATTCTGGGTAAAGGATATTCAAAGTCATGATTAAATTTGCTGTTGGTATGAATAATGTAGAGGAACATTTACTCTAACATTCTGAAGATTTATAAAGACCTTTGAGTGGTGTTTAAACGAGCCGACATGACAAACTACACTTTGATTTGTATGTTTGTGGGCTGTAATTTGCAGAATATGTTTTTTTTTTTAATCAGTTGTAGTAGTTTTGCAACCATTTGCCTTAATGCTTTATATAAACATTCGTAGGATTAAGTACTACTTCTAAGCTGTAGAAAATTGCACTGTATATACTTTTAACAATTTTTTCTTTATTGATTGCAGAGTATTGAATGAAAACTTTTGATTTCGTTTTAGAGTTAGTATTATTTAGTACGAAATTGCTGTTGATGATTTTTGCGTCTCCTTGATTTATTTTCTTGAAGATCAGTACCATAAGTTTATGATATTTTCATACACCTGAACAAATAGCTCAGAAATTAACATTTATCCTAATTAATTGATTGTCCATGATGTAATCTGTAATTTTCAGCCACATAAATTCGAGAACTTCGAGTCTATATTTATAGCTATATATAAAGGAAAGAGTTCAGAGTTCAAGCACAAAGGTAGTTAACGTATTTTGCCCTTCAATATACTTGCATGTAAATCATGGATGGAATACTTGCATGACAATAATAGCTGTTAAGGCTCCAACTCTAGCACGAAACTTGTCTTTCGATTATAATTAAAAATAACACTTAACAGATGGATAAGATATGGAAGGGAAACAGTAGTCAACAAAAATACTAAGACATTTTCAAATAAAGGTAAATAGCTATTTATTGCTATTGTATTATGTTTTAGTTTTCTTTTTATTAATCCTTAATCTGTCAGTTATTAATTAATTAAAAACATCAGAGTTTTATAATAAACTTTTCTCACCATCCCCAGTATAATTATTTGCAGTCCCTCTGTCGCCTGAACATATAGATTTCAAAAACTGTAGTGCCTAGAAAGATTCAATCTAGCTAGAAGTCCTTAGCAAAAGGGAACCCGAATATGATTTAATTTATTTAGTAATTGATTAAAATCATAAGAGTATAAAATAGCCGACTTGTTATACTATTAAGCTCACAAAGAAACAGCAGTCTACCATAAACTCCAGTTCAAACATTTCGTCTATCAGCTTTAATACACAAAAATGTACACAGTTAAAAAAAATATACAGCTGATTAGCTTTAACAATTCAAACCTTGTCAAGATTATATTTTAAAGGTTATGTTTACAATTTCACTCAAACCTTTCAGTTGAACAATCTACTTATAAATAATATTTCTTAAATCATGACGCTAAATCAAATGTATCATGAGAATTTTATTTGATGTATTCTTTACACTTGCTTCGCTTACAGCTAAGTGTTTTTCATCAATATGTTCTGTTAAGAAATTACTTTGTGGTATAGAAACATTCAAGAAAACCCTTTGGTTGAAGAATTCACTGTAGTTATTGGCATTGGAGTTTTATATGACTTTTTAATTTAACAATTGAAATGCGGTTTGAGTCAAGGGTGCTGATGTGGTTATAAGCGCTGGTCATGTTTACAATACAGTCACATAGGTACCAGCGTAGTTACTGGTATTCGCTTTACTTGTGCTTTACGTTCTTCCTTCCGTCTCCATTTGTCTAACAGTAAAGAAGTATATAATTAAAATAACGTATGTTTTACATAAAAGATTAGTGCTGTTAACTATTAACCAAAGTATTTAAAAATACAATAAACCTTGTAGACTGTTAATACCCCCCCCCCCCCCTACGGACCAAACCCATGGTCGGATAAAAAACAATGCTTATTAATTACTTTTGTATAAGCTCAAGATGCTACAATATCCATCTATCAGCAAAAGTCTTGTCTAAGTTCATTAGAAATACCTGAAGTTATAATCGTTATTTGCTCCTGGGACATACACAAGTTGTAGAAACTATTTCATTCAAAGTCTAAAATTTACACATTTATCGAATACAAACTAATCGATTATGATCGAGTAGGCGATTACTGAATGACCAAAAGAATACTCATTTCTAAGACAAAACATATTTTAAAAGTAAACAACAAAATCAAATACTAGATTTATACAATTAAAACTCAATTTGGAAAAATCTTTTCTTCAATTTGTTGTCTTCGATTGTTTTCTTAATTACACTGTCGTGCATTTTTTGTGGTAGCACTACATCAACTGCTGTTGATTCTCTTTTAATTTGCGACACTGCTAACTGCAGGACTTTTCTTACTGTCGCATGACGAACAATTGTTAGTCTTATGTGTGATAACTAAATTTAATTTCTCGTTCTACTTGTTACTATATATATCCAGAAAATGTGCCTTGTAATGAAAAATGTAATTAAGTGTTAAGTACTGATCTATTGATCATCGCCGATATAATCTGCATTTGTAACGTCATAAATTCGAGGAGCACAAGTCGGTATTTATGGCTCTCTATGCTCTATTGTTATCGGTTCTGACACGAAGACTGTAAACCCATTTCCTTGTCATTAGGGTAGAGTCGTAAATCGTTCCCAAGTGTATGATACAATTAAGGTAAAGTACTCGTAGCTTCCATATAAAGTAAAAACTTCAGTGAAAAATTAAAACTCTGGGCTTAAATACAATATCATTTTAAAACACAAGCATTATTCGCGTATTTCTTAATTTTGATTAGGCATAAACGTTTTATCCAAGTATGAAGCAAAAATGTTTTTAATAATTTGTATTCTACGTTTCTTATTATTGTATTCTTCATCGAAACAGCAATCCATTTATATCCTCAAGTCACCATAATTTTGATTTGTGATGCTTAAAATACAATTTTGTGCTAAAAATCTGTGCTGCATTTAAAAGAAACTGGAATATATTTTTTTTTTTATTTTCTAAGCATTGCTAATGGATTTGAGAATTAATATAGAACCTAAAGATCTATAGAAAGGTTTAAAAACAAGAACTTGTTAGGTGAAAAAGTCGTTATGGTAAAGCAATTTCGTAATGATTCTGTAACGTAACAGTTTGAATTGAATGGAATTAGTTTAAGAGAAAGGGTCGGTAATGTGCAAAACGTTTCGATGAATTGTTAAATAGGTCAGAGGTTAGGGTGGAAATACGGGTCAGATTAGTCTTGGAATGTTTAATTGGGAAATGTTAGATTGCTAAGTTCTTTATGGTGTATTAAGTTGATCTACATCGATATTAACATACTTTTTCAATCGTATTGAATAAATATTATTAATGTATAATAATAAATGTCTGAGAGCCCCTGTTTAAAAATCCTTATGGTTTGATAAATGTACTATCTTTTTTGATAATACCTACGGTAAGCATGAACTAATGTACAACTCCTATAAAATCTACAACTTGATTACAACCAATAGTACAACTTAATAAAATCATGCATATGCAATATAAAACTTATCACGAATAATGCATTCCATTTTGTATCTAAATCGACATTATACAAAAACCTTTATCAAATCACCTATTATGAACCAAAAACACTCAGGTTTGCCCAACATGCCAGCCGATCGTTATGGCTTTATAATAAATCAATCACACTCATCAATAGCAACTACCACTCATCAAGTTTTATGTTTTATACGATCAATAATTTTAGTTGGGTGACTGAGAGGCTAAATATGGTTTAACTCAGTGTGCTACATTTGGAACCTACTGATTTACCTGCGCTATATGCTGTTATTTTTATTTTTATTATTTATTATTTTATTAATATTTATTATTTTAACTGACATAAAGGATAGAAGCAAAAACTATTAATACTCTTTTTTTTTACTTAATTTGACCTTTTAAGCCCATAAAAGAACTGCCACACACTTTTGTAACTGTCATTACTATCCAAGCTATTGATTTGTAAGAGTTGGTATATTTTTCAAATCATATGCATTTTTATTGACGGGCTATTTGACTAAATTATTTTACTGACACAAACGGTAATTCCAATAGACAAAATATTCAACGAGTAAGTGCTCAGATTGTCTCTAAAACCACGAAGTATATTGTTAAAAAACAGTAAAACATGATAACAATCATTTACTTAATAAGATTGCATATTCCTTTATTTCTAACGAAATGAGTCTAGACGGTGAGCGTCTATGACGATAAACTCTATGGTGGTACTACTTTGAAATGCGTTGAAACTATTTTAGCCAATGGGAACAGAAAAGCGCAGTGGTTAAATGCGCTCTTCCAGTCAGCTACAGTTAAAAATTCGACACAGTTGAGTAGGTTCGAGTCTCCTCCAAGTTGATTAACAAAATATAAGGATTGTATAAACAACAGATAATCATACTACACAAAAGGCAGTTTGTGCGACTAGAAAGTATTTTCGGCCTTACACTGTAAATATAAAATTAATTTCGTGGATAATACACCTTGAGTCATTTCCTTCATACGCTTATAGGCTCAAAGATCGCACACCACTTGGTACATAGTTAACTAAATTCTCAAAAGAAATAACTGAACCTACACATTACATTGCAAGTTTAATGTACTATAATTGTTTTTATTTTTTCTGTACTCCGTGCACACTAATATTTTAACAGGAGGGATATTATAATCGGTTATGCTATATAGGACGTTGAATAAATCTTTAATTATTATACTTTACTTGCAGAGAAAACAAAATTAAGTTAAATTTCTCATATCTTCAGACTGTACATCTGTTCAGTAACTAATTAATTTGAATAAGTGTACGCGTTGCTATTCCTTTCTACGTGGAACTGTTTATGTAACAAGTTTTTTCAACACTAACATACTTTTGTCATGATAGTTATTCTGACTACTGTCTTTGTAACAAGAGTTATAAACAGGTATCGATTTAAAAAATAATAAAAGTAGATTACGTAACAGCTGAGTTAAAGAATGATTACATTGGTTTCGTATGTCATTATATTTTTAGTTTTATTTACTAACCAAATATAATAAAAGCTTTAGATTTCTTCGTGTATTCATAGTGATCAAAAAAGACTGCTTAAAATTCTAAATTTTTTAATGGTTTTACATTCATAGACTTCTCGTGGGTCGACTATAGCTTTTGGAAGAATAAATTGCCCCCGTTAAAAGTTGCGGTGGCAATAAGATTGAGGCGGTCAAAATAAAGTTATTACTTGTTGTTATCATAAAAATATAGTTTAATTGAATTACAGTCATTGATAGCAAAATAAAATTGTATTCCGGCAAAATTTTAAAAACATAATGGTGGAAATTGAGAGTGATGACAATGTATCTTATAAAAGTAACACTTATGGCTCACAACTTACAATAATTCGAACAGCACACAGCTGAACTTCATAGAAATTAGTTCATTTTGAAGTAGTACCCTGAAAATAAATGGGATGCCTTCTTTCTGTAATATAGATTTATTATTAATAGTTTATAAATATATCGTCGGAGAAACGTTGAATTATAACCTACGTTTACCTTAATTGAGTTAACACTTTTATTAGTTATCGCACACAATTATTTCATTAGTTCAAAAGGGAGTTATGTTTATCTAATGATAATCTCAATCATTATAATGCAAATAGAGTAACTTTATAATAATTCTAATGTTTTGACATTTTTCACTCTTACGTGTATAAATTAAATATGTTTTAAATATCGTACGTTTCTTGCTAAGGGATTTTGGTAGCATCTATTCCTGGATATTTGTTAATGTTTATAATTGTGAAACTGCAAACTCTAAATTAAACCGACTTTATTTAACACGGATCATACATTATTATAAAGGATCGTTTGGTGTTGGCTCATAAAATGTACAACCACTAACCGCCAACCATCATTGACAAGTAATGAATCTAAGTAAAATGTAATCAAACACAGCTTTCCTCTGTAGTACCATCGCTGTTTAACTCTGTACATATTTCCACCCACTCGATCCGTCAGTATTTATTTATCTCATCTTATTGATTACTGAAACCTTACTAAACTAATTAAATTGAGCTGTAAACATACTCTAGCTCAATTTAATTGCCACTTCGAAATTGCCACATTTGTCGTTTCTAGGCAACGCGGATAAACGGGTATTCGTTCCGATAAAGCGAGTTAATGTAGAAACACAAATCGTGATCTCAAGTGAATTGTAATACGTAGTCAGTCACTGACTTTAATTTACTTATGGTTCTAACGGTGGCTTCGAAAAAGTTTTTCTGCCTTCAAAAAAAGCCTTAAGTCCCTTTTTATTAAATTCGTGACCCTAAAAATGTTCTTAACATATGGAATGGACGATTTAGTTTTATATTCGATTTGAATACTGGTGAAACTTTATTTGTATTATTGTTTAACTTCCATCAACAATATTGGCGGAAACAAAAAATAAGCCAAATAATATGTTAAACTAACTATTTAAGATAACTTACAAACACATTCCTAACACATTTGTGAGCAAAATTTACCGTAGCCTATACTTTGGGTGTGACATTTTACTTATACAAACAGAAATAATTTTGGTTAGTATTATTATTCACAGAATCAAAACTTACATATACTTTGTTTATGCAAAGGTAAAAAGAGTCCTTTGGACAGTGTATATATTTTTTAAATCCCATAATGTAGGTTTTTCCAAACCATAATGTAGGGTCTCAAAATCCACCCAACAAATATTATTGAGTTTTAAAATTGTATTAATTAATTTCAAGTTTCCTTCGTCGAATCAAGTTAGTTATTAGACAACATACTTTTGACCAAACTATAATTTCAAATACATTTCTTATCGTGTATAATGGTTCATCTAGTCCTATTCTGGTCTGGGGTTTGTTGAGTTATTTTGGGTTATTGAGTTTCCTTGATCAGGGTTCTATCTGTTATTGTAGGCCTATACAACTGGTTGCTATATATATATTAAGGTTTCAGAAATAAAATAACACCTCAAAGTGAGTGTATACACATATGAGGGTATAATACTAAAGCATGTAAAATACTGTTAATATTTGCCTACTTATTTCCATTCCTCTTTTGGAATAATGTTGGCTCTTTTCTGTATGAATATTTTCCTCGGTTTCGCTATTTGTCAAATCCGTTTCACAAAAATTCCGTTGGTTTATAAAAAATGCGACTAACTTGAGCGGTGAAAATGTTCAAGGGACATTACAAGACGTACACAATGTGACAATAATGTAGATACAAAAATATAAATTCAATCTGAAATCGATTTCTTAATTTGTAAACTATTTGTTATTATGTCTACCTCGAATTAAAATAATTTCTATTGTTGCTTAAATACATTTTACTATGTTTAAAGTTTTTACAAAACACATGTTTTATGTTATAACTAAATATCATATAGGCTATAGGAGTCTGTACAAAGAGTCATTTCGTGATCCTTGAATTCTGTTAAAATGTGACAATGTTTGGCAAAGTGATTAACAACCTACGGAAGTGACATGCCGCTAAGCGGTTCCAATTAGCAAGCTTAACAAAACAAATATATGTCAGATTTACACACCCATGTGTACGAATGGACGTTTTTGTAACGACAAACTACTGGCTTTTGTCTCTACTTTCATACTAATTATTCATTTCAAGTTTGAAAATTTAAAGAATTTACCACAAACCACCATAACCCTTTAATTCGTTAGAATATCGTTTTGGAGGGCTTAAGACTCTTTCAAGGAATATGAATGAATTAGGGTGACATTTCGTAGTAAAACCTTTTAGATAACTATTGTATCAAACATTTGGAGTAAACAGTTATTTATTTTTATATGTTATTTATTTTTAAAATCTCACTTTTTATTATTGCAACATATTTATTTAATTTGTTTTTACAGTTGAAAATATTTATACAAAAAGTTATCTTTGTAGAAATTTTGATTACAATTCTAATGCTGTAATTCCATTTTGCGAAATGTCATAGTATTATCGTTAGAAGGTAGAATATTTACATCAAGACTTTGACTGAGCTACATAGCATACACGTTTTATCATTACCTGTATAGCCTACTTAACAAAATGTTGGAGCTACGCAGTTTTACATAGAAACAGATTTTGTCCCTCTCCTTATTCTTTTGTATGTTCTCAACCATTGTTAATTAATTTTCCATGATAGCAATTAATTAATTCACTTGTTCTTTCAATTGCAATACAATATAACTAATAATTATCGTTGACCAATTTTAGAACAATTCTAATTGTCTTTATATCTTTTTATGCAATTTCCATTCTCTTCCGTCCCACTCTGTTTCTCCTTTATTGATCTAGTATTGCCAACAGAACAACATTGATTATGTATTCCGTCACTTTCTCTTTCTTTACTCATACTGGATGAAAAAACCGACTTAATACTGTTTGAAAGTTACTGGTTTCTATTTTTAGTTGTTTGCTGTCTTGTTTATTTATTTCACTTTCTATATATTTGCGTGGCCGTGAATAATACCACATTCAGTCGAGAGGGAAAGGAAGCTATGGACTGTGTAAATGTAAGTACAGCTACTTGTAATGCTAATTAAACACCTTATCATTATAAAGCAAATGCTTACAAACGATCGTATTAAATGTGTATAGCAGAATACGCCAGATTCTCTGAAGGCCTTATGTCCTTTGTGCCACTTCATATATTAGTTTTAATGTTAGTTATTTTTATTATTATTGAAATTGGAATACAATCACATTTTATAGTTGGATATAGAA
>JAGFPH010000149.1:621850-650905 GCA_018207615.1 Philaenus spumarius
CACACACAACTAAATTTGTTGCAATAACTTATGAAAGTGCCTCTCTTTCCAGCTAAAGATTTACGTCTTGTATTCAATATCACAGAGAAAGCAAGACCTTAAGCAGTTGTGATATATATTATGTACTAAGTTTAATTATGTGTATTTAAATTCGTAGTTTTATTGGTTTTTTATTCACTTTTTTTATTGAATGCTAGTTATAAAATAGCCAATGCCAATGGCTGCATTCTAAAGGCCCCCATACACTTCAAACATTTTGTGCAAACCTTGGGTTTGTACAAACAACGCGTTTGCGCAAACATGGGTCCATACACTATGTAACCGTTTGCGCAAACATTCAAAATAATGTTCAGTTTATTTAGTGAAATTGTGGGGAAAGGATGTCAGACACGGAAGCTGCTTGTGCCGCAAGTATTATTACAAAAACTATTAGTAAATTTTTCAAAAATGATTACAAAAATATATTTTAAAAAACTATTAGAAAAATCATTACAACAATATATTAAACACTGATTACAAAATATGTATTAGAAAAACTGTTAAGTACAAAAATGTAGTTACAAATACGAAAACGTATTAGAAAAACTATTACAGAAATTTCTTAAAAACATTACAACACAAATTTATTATTAAAAAAAAACTATTACAAAAATAATTACACAATTTTAGAAACAAATAAGTAAATATAGATTTATGTGAAATATGGATTGTTTTAATTACGCTACAAATCATTATAGTGTAATAACTATAAATAGAAAAAAATAACTAAACTAAAACAAAAATTATTATTATTATACAAGTTGAAAAGGGGGTGTATGTTAAAAACACCATTTTCCTAATCTGCTATGTATGTTGAACAGATAAACATATTCCATGAAATGTAATGAAACTCAGAATTCGTAATTATTCATTTGGATTTTTTTTTTTACATATTTGACAGGCTTTCCTTCAATTTAATGAGCAAAATTCACGATAAAATTATTATAAATTAGTTGTTAAAATGAAATAGTTATGTAAGTGTTTGTTTCACAGTATTTACTGGAGGAAGATTATGCAATATAAAACAAATGTATAGCCTATACATTTTCAACATCCAGTTAAGAGTTAAACTGATAGAATATAATGGTAAATTCATGATATATCAATTACCGTAAAATGATTTATGTAGCATTCAAATATAATAATTGCATTTTAATTTAACAGAAGAAAATCAAACCGAATAAATAAATCTCATGTTTGCGCAAACACTACCATACACTTCAAACCTTGTTGTCAATCATAAATGTTTGCACAAACTTTTTCGGTCTCGACCGATTCGCTTCAAACGTTTGCGCAAACAAAACTATCAGCCATACATTTCAAACCTACCGTCAAAATGTTTGAAGTGTAGGGGGCCTTTAAGGTCGAACCATAGCATACAACGTAGGCATATTTAAATTCAGTTTTATGTAACATTGATTAGGCGAATTTATAATTAGCTGGTATGACGAAGCTACATACGAAACACATAACCACAAAATTAAATTGTTTTTGCAAACGTTGTAAGCAAGAATCAATCAAAACAGTTTGTATAGTTATACAATTTATACTTGTGTAATTCTATGGCTAATTCTATGAATATGATTTTGATTCTCATACAGCTTTGGGTAATTACACGGTAGTTTCTAGGCTCGTCTTTGGGCCCTATATTTTGTTTTTAAAACATTTGTAGTAAATCTAGAAGTAATTTTTTGCTATCCTTATTTGTTAGTAAAATCATATATTTTGAATGCAGTGTCTATAATTTGAAATTTTCAAGATAAAATTTCTTTCATTGATTATTTTGGTATTGAATTTATTATATAACAAACAATTTGCTAATAAACCAATTTAACTTCTCATATTTCTAAAGAGATTGTTTCACGTAATCTAAGTTAGTTGGAAATATAATCACAAAATAATATGCGTGGGAAAATAAAGTACTGTTTTTTTATTTTTTATTTCAAAATATAAAAATGTCAATGTGTGTATAATTTATCATATTTAATTAATAATTCTTTAAAATTGCATTAATTTACAAACACTGTAATGTCAAATATCTGTAAGTAACAATATCTAAATTGAATTGTATTTGTTTTAGAGAGGAACAGGTGTTACCATAGACACATCCGACCCCCATGGTGTGCTAATCTGTATGCCAGGTAAGATTAAACTACTTTGATTAAAATAAATCTAAGTCTTTATTTGAGCTCATGTGCCGGCCTCTTTCATATAAGATCATGTATTAATAACTACATAAAATTTTGCGTTTTAAATGTTTATTCTGTCAATCATCTAGATTTTGTATTTCTTTTTATGAATAACATTATATACAAAAGGGTTCAATTCTAGTGATATTAGTTTATTAATAAATGTAATATATACAAATGTAAGTACATACAATGAAAAAGAATAAACACAAATAAAAAAAAATTCATAAACTTTATGTCAATTTTACGAAACAAACTGTAATTCCTTATGCAGTTTATCGCTGTAAACTTAGAAAACAAAATGAGAAATCGTTTTTTTAAGTTTTATAAGTTTAGGCATAAAACAAATTCCAATGTTAGTATATTATTGACATTTTATAAATTCAAATAGTTTAAATGAACAATCTAATAGCTTAAGTTCACCTTTTAAATTTTTGAAGCTTTAACAGATAACCATTAATTTGTGAAAATAAAACGTAATAGTTTCGTATATTTAAACAAAATTTAAATTTACCTGCTACTTATTTCTGTGACGATTTGTACTTGAGCCAAACTTGTCCGTTAAGTGGTATATTGCTCGATTTCGGTTGGAGGAGGTGGTGAGGAATTTGTCCCACTCGACCTGAGTGTGGAATTTCATTTTGGACTTGACGAGCTCAATTTAAGCGTTTAATTTTATTTTGATGGATGGGTTGTGTGTAAATTGCCATTATCGGCGAAGTTTTCTTTTGTAGCCAACTCCTCTTTGATGTGGGAGGAAGTTCAGCGTTGGTACTTGTGCAGGTGGTTGTGGATGCACTGTGCTTTAGTGCGATGATGATAATATTTTGAATATTTTCCAAATGTCCATCAACGTCCTGGAAGTTGTTAATGGATAAATCGTTTAAGGCATTCCGAAAAACCTTGCAAGTTTACCCGCTTAACTTTGTTGTTGGATGGAAGATTTTGGTGAAGCGAATTGCTAAAGTGAGTATAATCGGGTTGTGAGTGATGTTTTTGAGGTGCTGAGTAACAGTTTTGGTAAAGCCTGTTCTGATTCGGAAATTTCTCGATAGTTGATGAACTTAACCATTATTAATGAATTTGATTTGTAAACCCTCCTCTAATGGGATCCGTCGTTGTACCCACGACCTTATAGAGAACGGTTTAGAAATGAGACTTAGAATAGAATAATAAGACTTGTAATAATAAGAATAGTTTTGTGTGAAATTTAGTGGGGATGTTAAGTGTGGATTTTCCTCGGGTGGAAAGGTGGCGAAACTCTTGAAAATGTTGAAAGTTTTGGACGATGATTTAATTTATTTTGGTGTGGAGAACGTGTCTACAAAATTATGAAATTCGTGCGGGGAGATTAACTTTCTTATGAGTTGAGATGATGACTCCCGAGAAAAGTTGGACTTAAGATTTATATAAGTTTTCGGCCGATGTTCTAGTGTTTTGTTTGGTGAAGGTTTCTACGTTGCCTCTAGATGTCGACAGTGGAGATAATTTATAACGGGTAAAACGTCGATTTGGGAATTGCCAGGTGGCTTTCTCGGAATAAAAGGTGTCAAATCCCGAGGAAAGTTACAAGGAGGAAATATTGAATTTATTTGTCGGGGCTAACGTATCTTTATTGTATCTTCGTTGCTTGCTAGAGGTTCAACATCGGCCGGGCAGATATAAATGGACGCTTCTCCGGAGTTAGCTCCGCTACGACAAATTTTAAACTTTAAGAACGTATAACAAATAATTTTATGTAAATGTTCTATTTCAAAAATTTGTATGGCAAATGAGTAAATAATTCCTTAATTCCGAGAACAAATACTACAGCCGATGTCTTTCAGAAAACAATACTAAAGACATCAACAAAAGTTTTTTTTTATGCCTAAAAGTAAATTTCGATTACCTAAACTTAGCATAGAAATACAGAAAAATGTAAATACACTTATTTTTTATTGATATTTTATAGTTTCAAATAAAATCATAATATGTCGCAATCTTAATCTAAACTGTGCCCTTCTAATGTCCAGCACTAAGATTGAAAACGGTTATTGTAAGACAACCATAACAGATATAACATTTGTTTTGTTTTCGTTGTATTTTATATAACGATTTGGCCAACATACACAATAACTGTGCTAAAAAGCTAATTTTTCCAAATTGTGGACTTGTACTAATGACTATTGTAAGACCCCCTCTATGAGTAAATAGACCTATGACTTACCGAACTTGTTTGGAAATATTTCATTGCAAACATTTTTCTGCTTCCAGTTTTGGTTTGTTTTAACCAGCGACCACAGAATTAAATAGACTGGACAAGTCGAACGCAAGAGTGAGGCCAGTTTTAGAGTCAAATACTCACACAATATGGCGTATGTAAGTCGCGAGCCGCTTGCCGGCCGCCCGTACATGTTGCCACATTACCCGCGAAACGAAGCTCGTGTTCTAACTGTTGTATTATAGAAACTACAATAGCTATTTTTTTCAAAAAATACTTTTCGGAAAATATAGCTTTTCAGCTACATTTCTCTGGCTTACATGACGCACCTGCCCTGAAAACAAAAAAATTATCGCAATGCAACTTTTTGATGTCGCGAATTAAAAAGTATAAAAATGTTTATACTTTATTCGATTTTTAAAGTGCCAAACTATTTTTTATTTTCAAATTGTGAACACACCATTAGCGTCCGACACTATTAAACTGTAAGTTTGTTAAAGTTCAAAGATTTTTCAGCAATTGAAATCACGATTTAAATGAATAGGGCGCACTGAAAATTTTACTTCTCTCTAGGCCGCTCGACGTTTCTGTCCTCACAAAAGATGGCCGACCTAGCTTCAATTCCCACAATGTACAGGCTTATGGCATGACCAGTCTATTTAATTCTGTGGTCGCTGATTTTAACGGTCTAGCCAGATTATAGATAATCTTTTAACTTTTACTACTTTATTTATCTTCAACGGTTTAGCACTGGTCACAGATTTTCACGTAACATGTTTACTTTTCAATCACTTCTTAAATTTTTGAAAAAATGCATGTTTAAATTTAACCTCATGTTTCCGAGCGATAATGCTCTACAGGTTCTGCTGTACTGGTCGCCATCTTGTACTTTTATTCTGTAAAAGCAATGTTAAATTTAAAACCATTTATTTAGTTTATTTTGTATCATTTTTTTTTTTCAAAGTATCATTTTAATCACAATCACAATATGCATCCGTTTTGTGCTTCACATTTTTTTTTTTTTTTTTTTTTGAAATCCCATTCATTTGTTGTTATTGACATTTTTAAGCACCAAATTCGAATTTTCCTTACACAATAAAAAGTGAATTGGAAGCCGTATTCGCAATTATATAAAGAATATTTAATTTAGTTTTTCAACACGCAATTACAAAATATAGGTAAAATGGTTTTAAATGAGACAATGTGAAAGCGCTCAGCTGCAAGAAATTCCACTGTTTGGATACTCCTATAGGATGAAGCGATAGATTTGGCGATTGCTTTCTCTTTTACTGGAGCAGAGCCTTAATGTAAGTTATCAGTAAAAGTTTCATCAAATTGTGATTTACATCGTAATAAACAAACGTGTTTACTATAATGTAATATAGATTTATTATTTTTCAGATAATTATTGTATTCCAAAGTCCACAATAAATCTACGTTAAACTGCCTCTTCCCCACATGAAGTTTCTAACTTGAGTTATTCTTAGAAAAATACTTTTAAGAAAATCTATATAGGCCCTACTCCTTTCATATGTTTGAAAAAAATTTACTGCAGTATATTAATGTTCTATACACTTCAATCTATATTTTGAATTCACAATTTGGTATCGTCCAGACAGAAAACGCGATTGTACATCATAACAGTGTCCTTTGACATATGTACCTACTATTCAAAGCTTCGATGAACAGCGTTAATTAATTTTCCACGCAATACAACGAGACATTTCATCTGTCCGTTTGTGGTATTTTAACACTTTATAGAAATGTATGATCAATGTACCAGCAGTTCTATAAAAGTTATTAACTTTGGAAACAAATCAGTACACAGACATTCTTTTATACTTTACTCGGGATTACGTTCGGTTAATTAAATCTACATTCTTCCATCGCCCGAGTAATCCAGGAGCTTTGATGGGATTCTTTGTAATCAAGAGTTACTTTTTCCAAGGCGATGTAAATTATTGTTGAGTATTTATTTTATATTATTAACAAAGTCAAGACTTGTTAAAACATAAATACAAATACTAAACTACATTATATCTTACTACCTTATATTACAATACCAAGAATTATATAAAACCTGTAAGCATAGATCAAAATAATGGAAAGATTATTCTGTTTTTATAATTTAAATTAAAAAAGATACAATTAAAATTAACTTATTTCGGGGGAATTTTGTTGATATAATGAGTTCGTTTTAAATATTTTTCTTAAGCGTTTAAATATTTTACAACTATTGTGATCAATATGTTATATATTTTAAATATACCGAAAGAGGAGGAAAGGGGTATTGAGTGTGCAAAATGAGTTTGTTTTTACTTCCCCTGATCCCGTTTATAAAAACACATTTTATAGATCAAACGCTTTTTAAGCCGCCTTTCAAAAACAGATTGAACGCGGAAGTGCATGGATATCATCTCCTGAAAATCAACTTTTTCGACTAGATAAACTTCTTACTCTTTTACCGGGATTTTTAACCCGGAACCCTAACTCAGAGTCGCGTACCATAACTCTTCAGCTAATATGCCAAATATATCTACTTTTATAAATATAAAAAGGTAGAACGAAATATGCAACGCTCTTTGTGTGACCATATGGTGGTGATGATAGACAAGTTTTTTCTGTTGTTATAGTGGATTGTAGAGTGTTGCCTTGGTAATATTTGGGCACTGTTTCTAGATTTGTAACTCAAGTAAAAAGTATATTAGTAACTTTGTAGTAGGAGAAGTCATTCTCCACTATGGAAGCCAGTCCATATATATATGAACAAGACGCTTCATAAGATCTATTTGAGATTTGGCTTTCGTTTTTAATTAATCATTTATTGGAATGAATGCAACTATGTTAATCTGAGCTAAAACATGATTCATTGTAAGTTTTGCTACCGTTTATATCAATTCAAAATTATAAAGGTTTTTCAGCTTAAGAGTAATACTGTTAAAATTTTCTTGATAAAATGCGTTCAAATAAACAACTCTAATAGAAGTTAGCTACCAATTAAAAATAATATATCTGGGGTTGACGTTTGTGCCCAACATACTGTAATACAGGATGTCTCAAAAGTTTGGAACGGCGATATTTTTTACCATTGATGATTACGCAACAAAGCTTGGAACAACGTTTCTCTACCAAAAAAAATCTAATTTTTGAAGCTATTATTTTTTTATCACCTTAGTTAGTAGGGCGGCCCGCATGGAGTCGGAGGGGTATAGGTCAAGTTGTACGTCAAATTAAAGGTATGTCTTAGGAGAACACGATGCCGCAAATCAGACATCAAAAAGTTCACCAAACACAAAATGGTGACCGTTTAAAGATACAATATTGGGCTGTTTAAAAATTGCTTAATTTTACTTACTGGCAGTAGCTTTAAAAACAAAACTACGAAAACAAAACTCGCAGATATGAATGTATGAATGAATTAAATATGGATTAAATATTGAGAATTCGCTGGCCCAAAAACGTATAGTGAGTTACATCCAAATCAATCTGTTTGCCATTTATAATTTCATACACCAGCTGTGAGCACCAATAAGCGCAAACCCATGATTTCCGCCAGTTCGTTTAAGGTGCATTTCACGTCATCTTATACTTTCATACACCAGCTGTGAGCACCAATAACCGCAAACCCATGATTTCCGCCAGTTCGATTAAGGTGCATTTCACGTCATTGAGAACATTTTATCTAAACTATTTTCTACCAACATGTTTTACACCTTAAATACAAATAATCTAAATGATTTTCCCTCCTATATTATATCTAAAAAGTGTTGGGTCTGTAGCTTTGTAGCCCAAAACATTCAGGAACATATTGACTTCCGCACTCGATTTATATTTGCTTCACCGACTTCCCGTAAGACATCCATGCAGTTCTAACCAAACCGAAACCTTCTTCATCGATGGAGGCCTACCATTCCTTATAACCCTCTTGGGGCTGCGGAAGTGGGTTGCGGAGTTATTGCGACACGCATGAATTAACCACGCTTTCATTTATTATATAGGCCACATATTTATTAAACAGCAATTCAACATGAGAACAACCTATCTTAAAAACGTTAGTTCTTTTATTGTTTTGCTATTAACATTTGTAATTAATTTGTTAATATGTTTATATTATGAAATGTAGTATTGATATATTTTGTTGTATTGAATTATTATGCTTATTTTTCGTCGTTTAAAATTGTGTTACAATTGATAACATTATTCATGACATTTCTTATAAAATTTGATTATAAAATTTGGAAAGCAATTCTATGTTGTAGTTAAATCTGTCTATTAATTAAATTTAGTAGAAGTAATTAAATTTAATTAGAATAACACGTAGAAAGGTTAGTAATATAATATAATAAGCAACCTTATTATCAGAATCGCATTTAATATTTACATTGACTAATGTGTTTTATTTTCATGTGTTAATTTTTTTATTTGCTAAATGCTTTACATAATTTTGTACTTAACATTATACGAAACTATTTAGAAGAATGCTGTGGATGTATTATATGCTTGACTTTGTATAAGCCGTGAAGTAGTTTCCGAGTTAATAAAGTATTTGTTTTAACTGAAGTTAAGGGAAGAGTTGACCCTAAGGATTAAGAACTCTAATGATCTGAATTGTTGCGGCATAGACACAGGTCTGACTGTCGTTTATAGCATCATTGTCCTTGTCTACATATTTTGTCATTAAATCATAAGTTGTTTAAAAGGATTGCAGACGTTCTTTTGAAGCGAAAACTTCTATAGTGACGTTGGGTATTTTTTTTTGTAGGGAGGTAAACCGCCGTTTCGCGTCACGTCACGTAACGTAACATTTTCGCTTAGACCGGTGTGTTGATTATGTATACCCTCTTATACATATATATATATATATGAAGAACAAGGACCAATGACAATGCAATATTAATTTTTTGGGTGTAGTAAGTGAGCACTGATCATGGTCCCCAGAACACGACGTGATTTTCACCCTCTTCAAAACGTCGGATTGATTTGAAACTTTGCACACTTAACAAGGACCGATGAAAATGCAATATTAATTTTGTTGGGTGTAGTAAGTGAGCACTGATCATGGTCCTCAGAACATGTTGTTGGGTGTCATTAAAAACTTTATATACAGAGTGATTCACGACGATATACAAAAACTTCGGGAGCTCATTAATTTTGTTGGGTGTAGTAAGGGACCACTGATCATGGACCCCAGACTAAAAATAGAAGTGAAAACTTCTATGCGAATTTTACAGCGCATGAAATAAAATTTAAATAATAACAAAATAAATAATAGTTTAAAAACTAAAAAAATACGCTTTAAAAGCAAACCGAACTAAAAATTTGAAATAATTGTAATTATTTTATTTATTTATTAACCAGGAAATTAAATGTTAATAAAATCCAGTAGTTAATCAATATTCATTTTACATGCTGTAAAATTCGCATAAAAGTTTTCACTGCTATTGTGTGGTCATATGCACACCCAAATTTAAAATAAAAAAATTATTACAGTTATTATAATAATTGCAATAAATCTATTTGACTCTATTTGCAAATAAATCGGAGGAGAGCTAGTTTGACGGTCAGCAGTGCTGAATAACAATTTGTTTAAATTAATAACAATAACTCATAATTATTCCATAGTGAGAATAATATATATATTTTGGTGGTGACAACAAAGTGAAGGAGAGCTCGCGATCACAATAGTTCCTGCTCCGTATGAATAGAAAACATAATTTATTCACAAAAGTTTGGATCGTTTAAGTTTAAACGATGTTTCAACAGAATTCTGATACACGCATTTGTTTCAAAAGATAAAAACTTTCATGTTTTAATTTTATTAAGTAATTAATTTTGAAGAAGTGTTTAAAAGTAACAGTATATGACACGGAGATGCGACTTTGAAATACTAATAATAATTGCAACAACAAAGTGTTAGTACTAAAGAACTGCCTCAACCTAAATAAATAATGTTACATACAATCTTGAATTTCTGAACTATTTGGAAAAACAAAAAGGTTTTAAACAAATTCGTTGAAAACATTCTAAACGGCAGTATCCTGAGCAGTACCTTTGGCCGAGTGTAAAGAAACGAGCGTTTTTATCAGCGTTGTATGTTCTATTACTCTTTCAATCAAGTTTAATATAAACCTGTCAAGCCAATGACAAGGGGGGGCCATTGACAAGCTATCAAATTAACTGCACTTCACTGCGTTGGAGTTTGGTATGTCAAGTCCCTCCTTTGGCAGCAAGAACTCTCGCTTTAAATCGCCTGCAAAGTTATTAATTCATTTTTTTCTCTTCGAAATCTAACAATCGATTCCTGTGAGTTTTCTTACTCATCCATAAAACTCATCATTCCATTGGATGTTCAAGTACTGACGATGTTTTTGAAAATATCAAATATATATTATTAATCGAAAGAAACTCATACCATCCATCAAAATTATTAATATTTATAATTTAGTTTGTTAATTTGTTTACTTGTGACAATTTTATATTTAACGAGTACCCGAAATATGGGTGTTTACTATGCATTTCGATTTCAGATTGCTTACAACATCTTAGCCCTATAAATTTCATTATTTGGAGTTTTATAATTTTATTTTAGTCAATAGTTAAAAATGTATTAGACCAAGTCCTAGTTTTTGAGCTGGTGACTTTATTCAGCTGTTTTTCTGTTATTGTGAACAACTGGTTGCTATGGTAATAATAAAAACCTTGAGTAAAATTTAGTCTTTTGGTTTATTATAATTAATTTAATAATATTTCAATACCTACTATTTCACTGCCATTGAATTTTCATACACATTTTAGTACGTTGACTATTCACTCACATAAAAGTTTATGCGATTTGTGTACATAAGACTAGAATTTTTATAAACTTATATATGATGTGTACAACCTATAGTTAAACATTTTTTAAGTTACATTTTCATTGATATTACTTAATTTTTTGTAATATATATAATTAAAAAATTATTTATATATATAAATAATATAAAGATATCCCATATACCATAGTGTGTCCCACGAAGAGGTCCCCGTTTTTGAATTAATATGCCGCACATATGAAACACTCTACACACACGACACTGTACAGTCATATTTAAAAATAAAAATATTTAAACAAAAATATCCTCTAGTTAAATTTTGTTCTTGCTCAAATAAAACAAAATGGCGGAATACCAAAAAAAACTTAATCTTCTGGATACTCCCACAATGCAATTAAATTAAAATGTGCATTGTCATCTGAAGAATCCCGATCAGCTGTTGCTTTGTGAACACACAACAATTAAACAGTTTGGTACTCGTATTCAATCAGTTTATGTCTAATCTCTAAACAATAAATATATCAGTTGAACTAATTTAAAATGTTGTTCTTGAATTATTGCTTTTGACAATTAATAGAAATATGAAGCGATAGATGTTTGAATGGTTTCTCCATCAGTTACATCAGTGGATCAATTACAAAGAAATACATAGATTTTCTAACTGAAAAAGAAGAGCTACTTTACTTTTCACACTTGTATAAAAACACACTTTTCCTCGTTATGTCATAGTATATAAGTCCTCTTATTACTTTTTTTATTTTAAAAGAAACTACACATATATTTTTCTATGTAATCTTTTTATTTAAGAAAATATGTTTTGTATCAGTGTAAAAATGGTAAAATAATGCATCTGAATTATATCATAGGAATAAACAACGATTAGGTTGTCTAATTTTAAAAATAGGTGTTGAACGTATTTTCTAAATGTAAGTTTTTGTATATATATATATATCGTGTTTTTATTTTAAGAAAATCTATTTGACTGAAACGTCTTTATCTGATTATAGATTAATTATTCATGTTACATTTTTATTTTTTATGGCATATAATGAAAACATCCACCCTTTCCGATTTACTGTCTCTCTCTCTACATGTTTATTGACTGTTCCCTGATACATTTTTTTAACTGTTTCTAATTCCATTTCATTGAAGGGTTTTTTGTTTTTATCCAATGTTTAGGGTGTGCTTTAAGTAAAGCAATTAGCACCAAAATTATGAATTGAAATTTTTAATTTAAAATCCCTTTTAGAATCAGGGGTAACTTTTATGTATAAAAGTCAATAAATCCTTCAAATTAATTGTTTATTCACTTTCGAAATAACTTAAAGGCATTTTATGTAAGCATTTGATTTGCATGTACGCACATTGTAGGAGTTTTTAGTAAACGAATGAGAGGTGTAATGGATTTATCTGTTCATGCGTAGGAGTTATGAGAGTTTGGTCCTTAAGATTGTCTCAAACCTTACATACACTGAACATGTATTAGTCGAGATATTGCAACAAACATGTATATTCTAACAAACTATATTCTGAAAACATTGTTCAAAGAGTATATTTCTTTCTATATTATACTTGGATGAATCCGAAATTTACTGCGCCATGAATTACATGTAAACACAATTGAAATTTTAAAAATGTGTAATAATTACGAAAACGTCAGAGTACGACAAGCATCCTGAATTGCTCCGTGAGATTTCAAATATCACAACTCGTTTAGATTGCTGGATTTTTTTAACAACAGATGACGCAAACCACAACCGTTCACTTTGTCCTCGGAATGAAAACCAATACTTGGAAACGTTTTTTATTGGATTGCTAACGAATTGCCCTTTGAAAATTGTAAAATAATTTCAAACCTGACAAGATTGTTTTTGACGGTGTAATCGTCGCTTTGGGATTGTGTTTTACAGGACGATAAAACGAGGTTATATTTTCAGATTAACAATATCATTTTTTTAAACTTTTAATTGAATTTATTACCTAAGTTTGGTTTGTAATCATGATTTCTCTTTAAGGGACAATATAATCAATCTCTTTAAACTGAAAAAGTATTGACTTACTTATTGTAAATTAATTAATAGTTAAACTCGTCCATAATACAAATTGGTATTGGGACATCCATTTTGTGCTTTATATTGTCTCTCTATGGTAAAAAATAATGGTGTTTATTTTTATAAAATCTGAAATCAAAAATGCAGATGTTTATCTCATAGATAAAACAAACTTGCAAACAAATAAATGATTGCAATTTTACTTTTATAAAATCATTTTAAAGAATTAGATTAATTACTTTATTTAATAGAAGAAGAAAGAAAAGGAATACATATAAAAGTGACTTGTAGCATAAGAATAGACCACGGCAAAGCTAAATTGGGTTTACGAGGAAGAGTGGATTCACGTGTTCTGCTTTTATCCTGTAATATGACTTTATCTGTCATAAGGGAACATAAAGTATAGATTCCTTCAAAGCGAATTTATGTTTATAGTCACGATCACAAATATTAAATTCCAACAAAATGTAGCCAATTTCATATTTATACAATCTGCAATGATTGTTCATAAATATGTGTATTACTTTTTATTGTTTATTTCCTCCAGTTTTCTTTTTAACCTATACCTGATTTATATAAAAATTTGCTTTTTATTTTCTCTATTAAAATAGTAATCACTTTTTATTTAGTATGAATATATAACTTTGTGTCTGTATAACTAATAAAAATAGTTTTTAACTTTTTATTTCTTCCGTGTTCTGCAATTTTATTTAAATATTTTTGTAAATTACTAAAACAATTAATCAAATAAAAATAATGAAAAACAATAACATTTACTTCATTTAAACTAAATACAATACATTATTCTAAAAATAAACAAACTTACTCATACATTAATTTTACTTTAAAAACACAAAATGAGTTAAAAATATTTAACGGTCATGCATAACCAACGGACTCTAAAAAAAACTCAATTCAGAGAAAATAAAATTTTGGAAAAAACAGTTTATGTAGTTAAGTAAGCACGTTTTATATTGAAAATAATTTTTCATTCGTGTAAACTTGGCTGTGATCCTCATGAACATATTTATTTCGTAATCTATTTCATTCAAATTTAGAAACCATATGAATAGCAGGTTTTAGGAAAATAATTAGTTTTAAACATTTCCTGGTACAGCATTGAATTTGACTCATACATTTTAGTGATAAAGTACGCAATAAAATTTAATAAAATCATTTGAGCTTGGTGTAAACTAAACAGCAAGTACGATTGCTTATGTTCTCTCTATAATGGTTTTGCACAACTGGTTTGTTTCTTCTACGAATTTAAAACGTTTTAAACATAT
This sequence comes from Philaenus spumarius, assembly GCA_018207615.1. Lineage (NCBI taxonomy): Eukaryota > Metazoa > Arthropoda > Insecta > Hemiptera > Aphrophoridae > Philaenus > Philaenus spumarius. The sequence goes on from JAGFPH010000149.1 coordinate 636,428, forward strand.
AAAGGTTTATATACTTAAATGCCAAAATTAAGTCATAGTACTTACCTTATTCAAAATAATATATACTTCTTTTATAGTAATAAATACAGTATGAGCGCATCAAGGCATAAACATCACTGTATGTGGTAGTGTGTTATATTTCTGTAATACATACAATAGTTGGAGAAGTACAATGTTAAGCTTTCTAAATATCTTAAAATAGTGAGTGATATTGATATGACCTTAAATCATCATATACAATATCAATATCCATATCTATATCATATCCATAAAGGAATTCATATTTATATCATCAAAAGATTAATACCTGTTAATGAACTTATCTTTCCAATATAATTATTAATAATGATTTCACAAAAAATATATATTTTTTAATAAATACTGCATGTTGTAAATTTTCTTAATTTTCTTTACCCTACAAAGCACAAACACAAGATAATTTAGGTTGGGTTTTAGACTATTATTTTTGAGTCTTTATGACATATTCTGTATTAATTTATAACAATGCCGTTCAGTACTGACTTCTTAATTTGACTTTTTCTTCTTCTTGACTGTACAAAACGCGTTCTTAATATTTATTACCTGTACAATGAAAGTATATGTCTATAGTTTTATTTCAGTTTCATAATCAATATTTTTTGAAATTTGTAACGTCCATCAACAACTTCTATCATTTATTTTACCGACTTACAACCTTTCTGTATTTAACCTTCACCCAGTCCCCAAATAGTTATCCTTTTCTCCGCCAGACGTCGACTCCGTACGGTATCTGAAGCCGTAACACTACTTTAGAATGCCATAGCATCCTACAACCGATCAGCTGTTCTTTATCTATTAAGTTGAAATTTTGCTTGGTCATGAGTTTGTGTAAAGCGTCGGCCATTAGACCGTTACGAACGAAAACTTTTAGACGCTGCCAAGTGGTAGTGATGTTACTAAACTTTAAATAATTTGATCGGGGTAACGTGTGTCGCTGAAGAACATGAATTACTTCTAAACCTTTTGTTTTCCGAATACCAGGTACAATATTTCAGCTTTACCTTAATAATTATAAGATATTACTTGTAAAACTTAATTAGGTTATTTCCACTCTTGGTTCATGTACAACTTCCTAACTCATTTTGTTCAATTTATTAGAGAAACCTATGTATTTCTTTTTTTTACAACAGCCTAAACTTTAAATGTAATTCTTACAGCCTAAATTTTAAATGTAAATCTGACAGCCTACAAAACTATAAAGCCGATATCATTTTGGTTATTGTCAAGCCTAAACATTCTTCCACAAACAAGCCTAAAGTGTTATGCATTAATTAACTATAACTGTGTAGTATTTCTGCAGTGTAACAGATATTGAAAACTTTTAATAAGCTATAAGCAAAATATATTGCTGATATGTAACTAAACGTTAACATTTCTTTTATGTTACCATGTGGCTTACCTAACATGTACAGACAGTGTTATGCAACATTACGCATGTTATATTAAATATCACAATCTATGTAGCAATTTGCTATCTGTGCTACAAAATTCAATAAAATAGCCAACTCAAAGAACTATCAGTTTATGCTTATTTAAATAACTGTAAGTTTTCTAAAAAGGAAATTGTTATCTGTGTTATACAGTTAAACTGGTCCAACTGCAGGGGATGTTTAATGCAATGAGATAACCTGCAACCACTACAATTAGAAAAGGCCTACCTTGCAACTGAAAATTTGGATATATAATCAAAATATTTCTACTGAGTTTTAATTAGAGACAGAAGTTAATTTAAAAAATGAGAACTATCTGCATTTGTTCTTTTCTTTTATGTTAAGTGTTAAATAGGCTGTATTTTGAAAGTAATTTTTGCATATGTGTACTACTTAGGATATGTTAGTATTAAATAAATTGGGAGGAGCAAGCTAGCACCTTTTGGACCTTAGCCCTAAGGGCTGCATATTAGAAATTTCACACCTTTTTTTATATATAGAGAGACGTCTCATAATAAATTTTGTCTATTTATTTAATTATTTATAATTACCTTTTAGAGTTGGCCAACGACAAATATATATATTTATTCTTAATACAAATCCATGGTATTTCATGTTAAAACTTTGTAACTTGTAAATCTTTTTGTATAATTTCTGTAATTATTATTAAAAGGGAGGGTTTTTGAATTTTATTTTTGGGAAGGGTTTTTAAATTAAATTTAATAAAATATATATATGTTTTCTTTTTTTAAATCTCAATCTTTTTGTATTAAGGGCATGTTATTTATCTTTGTATTAAGGGCGTATAAACTTTTATTTAACTTGGTTAATAAACCTAAAAATTATACATATTTCTATGGTTTATTGAGGTAACCTTAGGTATCCTGTGCATTGTAAGAGATAAGCTGAAATATTCCTACTTTTGGTGATATTTATATTCTAAGGTAAGTCTTGAACAGTACCAATCTATGTGGCCCAGTATCGTTTCCGTTCCCTCAATTGTTCTTTTGTAAGATTGGTACAAATTTTGTAATATTTCGAATCTCATTGCCCCCAAATGGGAAATTAAAATTTTTATTGTTTCAAGTGGACAACTATTTTCGCCACTTTCTTTGGTTAAATTCTGGTTTAACAAAAAATAATGTATGAAAGGTAATGCCAACATCTTACATTTTATAAAAGAAAAATCGTAAATAGAATTATAATTACTAAAACAATTATTTTAGTATTATTATCATTTTATTGGCATTATATATAATAGATATAAACACTTATAAAATAATTTGTAAAATATATAAAGGTGTATTGACCACCTTAGATGTGTTATTTATTTGTTTACCGTAACCGTTATGCAACCGCAACGTATATGACAATAAAACTCGTATATAGCTAAAGTACTCTTTGTTTTTTGCAATTCTTTATACAGGCACTTTAGAGTTTTGTTTGAATTTAACTCGCATTTTTACAAAATGTTTTATTCTTAACTGTATTTACCTTTGCATTTTAACAACCTAACAAATTTGAATTCCTGCAGTTTTGTTAAATGATGTGTTTTTCAAATTTGATAATGTTCCTAATAATAAGTTGATTAGTTTCTTTTAAATCAAGTCATTGCTCATTTTAAGATAAGCATCTCTAAACCTCGCTTAGTTAGGATTTTGTGTTTCAGTCTAGTCTCAAAAACAAAACTGATAGGTCTATTCGTTGACTTTATCTCTGTACTAAAATGTTCGTCCTCGTTGATCTACCTGGCAGACGTTAAGTACACACTCAAAAATAAAACTTACATCATGTGCAATAAAAATCAAGAAGTCGCAACTTTATATAAAAAATAAGTTGTTGGCGGTAGAGTTTCTTGGTCAAGCTACTGAATCCATTAAATTTTACGATGACAACACCTGACTCCCATTACTTCATCAAGTATTTACAAGTCCTGAAGGTTCCTGACACTGCTTTCACTTCGACTCACGACAATCCGTGACCTTTCCTTTAATAACCCTTCAAACAATTCAACTGTCATATTGTTCAGCTACTTGTTGTTCAAGGCACGAAATAAATTTTGTTCTTGCACGATTCGCGCAGTTATATAATGGCCGTTAAATTTATAAATCAACACAACTAATTGAATTAGATATTTCTTTTGATATTGTTTAGAATTGGATTTGTAAGGATCTGAAACAGTTCATGATTTTGAAAACACTTTTACTTAAAGCGTCAAGGAACCATAGGGATTATTCACTGTTAATCAAAACTTAGTTACAAAACCAATCCTACAGGGAACTTTCTTCAGTTGAGTGATTTGTGGATTAGTCCAGTCAGTCCAGTCAATCCGTAATCGAAAAGGTGGACATAGATGCAAAAGGTCGGGTACTTCTGAGTTTTTGGTTTGTTATCTGCCATCGGCGCCGAAAAACCTCAAATTGTTTGACCTTGTTCTAGTTCTTCAAATTTTCAGCATGAATTACTGGTTTGAAAAAAAAAAATCATTTGGTCCTTTTTCAAAGAACAGTAAATTTGCCACAATTTAAAATGAAAATCATCTTCCTGAGGATAATACTTTTCGAGTTACAACCATGCAACTTTTCAAAAATTGTTAGTTTTTAGATAGTATTTGTGTTTTTTACTGTGAAAAAAGGGTTTTTGAGCAAAACTTATAAGGGCTAACTTTAAGGCTGCGAAATGCAACATTAATATGTGACCTAAATGGTATTTCTGCCATGAATAGCTTCTAAGATACAGCTGTTTGAATTTTGGGTACACTTCCAAGAAATATATAATAAGAAATGTAAAAAAAATTGTAATTGAAAAATTAAATTTGTAAGGGTACAATTACATTCAATCGCATCAAATTACATTTATTTTACATGAAAGCCTTTATATGTAGGAAAATAAAAAATGTTACATAAAATACTTTTTGAGTTACAGCCATTAAAAATAACACAAAGTTATTAAACATTTTAGTTTTCAGAGAGTATTTTGAGAGTACTGTGAAACATTGGTTTTTCAGCAAAATTTATATGGACTAACTATAAAGTAGATAAATGTAACTTAAGTGGCGTTTCTATCTTTAATAGTTTGAAAGCCAAAGCGATTGAAAGGCTGCTAGTTTTACGTAATATAATGTCTCTTCCTACATTACAAGACTGGTGGATAGTCGAACAGGCCTATTGACGGTGCCAGAATATAAATATTTTAGAAGGTGGTAAATATCATCCTGAGTCATGGATTGTGACAGGTGTTCAAATGAAAAGGATTGGTGACAGTGGTTAAGCGCGCAGAAGGAGGATGTAGGCTTTAAACTGCGTACAGTTTCGTCAAATGTCTATCTTGAATTTTAGTTTGCTATACGTAATTGTAGTGTAATACCGTTTACTATAAGAGTTTTATCGCATGGTGTAACAAAGTGCTTTTTAAGTGACTACAACATGTCTGGTTCCTCAACTTACTACCACGGGTTGAGTATAACAATATTTTCCTTTAAATGTTTTACAAACTTATAATCAACAACTTAAATACTAAATCAGATTTTATAATGATTCTTTTTCATTGACAAGTCGTTTAATTTATTTATAATTATTTACGAATTATATTAAATTGTCAGAACTTTATTTTATTATTTACGTTCTATTCATTTTAAAACATTGTATTTATTTCTTTTAATACTTTAGTTATTTTATTAACTACTAGAGGGAACCCCTGCGTTCTCCGCACGCCAACCCCGTTGGCACCTTCTATACTCATAATCAAGTTGTGTTTTTTTTTTATAACAAAGGTGTAGGATTAATAATAACCCCAAAGCTAGGCGGTAAATAATGTTAATTGCTCAAATCAAATTATGTCGTATATTTAACATTAGTTATAATAATGGTTAAAAGAACCAGCAAGGCTCAGGTCTACACTTTAAAACCCTAACCTAAAAGCTAGAAATACAAAAATAATTGATTCAAAGTTTGAAATCAGCTGTTAATGGAAATATTGGAGCAAATAGCTATATTATCTATTATTTTATTGAATTGGTTGCTATGGTAATAAATGTAAATACATGTGTTGGTTTATCATTCTAGGCCTAATCTTAGATTTTTTCGACTAAATTTACAAATATTTAAATAAAAAAAAGGTTTTTATCGAAATGAATTATAGCCTATGTTACTCAGGGATAGTGTAGCTTTTTATTAGTAAAACTATTTTTTCAATCTGTTCTGTAGTGCCAGAGATTACCCCCTACATACAAACAAACAAACTTTACTTCTTTATAATATTAGTATAGATACAAATATTGAAATAAAAAAAGGTTTTTATCGTAATGAATTATAGCCTATGTTACTCAGGAATAGTGTAGCTTTTTATTAGTACAACTATTTTTTCAATCGGTTCTGTAGTGCCAGAGATTACCCCCTACATACAAACAAACAAACAAACTTTACTTCTTTATAATATTAGTATAGATAATATTTTCAATTTCTTAAATAAATTAAATGGAATACTGAACAAGATAAAAAAACTGTTACGAATTAATAGTGGACATTTTGAATATTCATTCACTTACAAAACTATTTGTGTTTTTAAGTCCGCATTAAAATTGGTTTTAGAGTAAATCTTATGGGGTATCTATATTTTTGCGTTTAATTCATCGTGATGGTTAATATGTAGATTTTGTTTATTCAGAAAATGTTTCAATATGTGCCGTACATTGTGCATACAATTTTAAAACACTATGTCAATGGTTACTGTAATCTTATATATGTTATTTTTCATTTCAATTTCCAACAAAACCAAGCTTCCTAAAATTATTGTTTTCTGGTGTTATAAAAATTATTATTATTCCAGTGTTAAAGCAATTCAGTTATGTTGCCCCCGGTGTACGTTTATTAAAAGTGTTTTATCGCGTGGTGTAACGAACTGCATTTTTAAGTGATTGCAACATGTCTGGTTCCTCAACCACCGTGGGACCTAAATCTCCTCTGAATTGTGATTTATTTGTAAAACTAGTTTAAAGAAGGGTGATGTGGTGCTCTCCTAAAGTCCAGCATTGCTATGAAATTAAGGTTCACGATTTTCTAAAATTTGTGTCAAGTCTGTTCACAGTGCTTGTCAAAAACCTCACATCAATCCCAAATTTATAGCAGCATCTCTTCGTCTTGAAAGTTTGGGTAGGCCTACTGAGCCTGTGAAATTGACAAGAACTTCTACAGAAATGTTTGATTTTCAACCTTGTAGCCCAGAAAAAGCTGTCGAAAAGGAATAATATGATAATAGTCGAAATCAATTCAATGAAAGATACAATACTGAAGGCCGCTGATATACGAGGTGATGAATGGGAAATGCAAATTAAACAACGAATTAGTGAAGAAGAAATGGATTTAAGGAGGGCACCCCGAGTTGTCGATAAAATTTTGTTATTGCCTTCCGAGCGTAAAGTTCACTGCACTATTGTTCCTGTACCATTTGATATGTTTTTATTCAATCTCTATTTTGAATGTAATTTTATTTTACTTTAAAATGTTATACAAAATTTAATATTATCTTTTAAGTTCTTTTTGCATTTAGGCCTACTCAATAATTAATAAATATTTTAAAAAATCTGTTGTTTTACTGTTTCTATTCTTATTTACCAGACATTCATGACTACTAATCTACATAGTTTTTACACAAACGAGTTCATAGAATGAGTTCAACCTGGTACGATATGGGGCGCCCAATGTAAGCTTGCCTCAGGTGCCACACTCTCCTACACTTGATGCAAGGTACAGTACGATTTTTTTAACCGTGCCCTCGGCAACGATGTACTAACCTGAATGATAACGTTATAAATCGCTCTGTCTACGAAAACTAAGCCGATAACCGAGCTTCAATAAGACTGTCATTTAATACTCTTAGCAGCGATATAAAATTATGAAACTTTCACGGATACGCAGATAAGAACCATACGATTCGTATGATGAAAAAAAAATCAATTACAAAACCTATTTCATATTTTAAAAATCAATATTACAACTTTAATAATATTAGTACTTTAATCATGACATGAAATTTTCACACCGCTGGAAAAATTTTTATTTGTTGGTCAGAGACAAAGTGTTAGCGAGAAAGTTTTAGATAAAGGTCCAAATTACATTTTTTATTTGAAACATTTTTTCGTTTGACTTACGGCTTGCTCGGAACGGATGTCTGGAGTTAGATTCCAGGGAAAACTTCCTGCCTGGGGGAAGTAGGCCTACTGGCATTTACCTTAACCACACCACAGTATTATTTATTCGAATACTCGAACAAGAGACAAGTAGTCTATGACTCATTCAAGTAGTTTTTATTTTAATAATTTTATTCCAATAATTATTCAATCGTTTTTGTTTATTCGAAGTTTGTGGAACTGCCTTTACAATCCCTCCCCTCTACACCGCTAGCCCACCGCTCGCTGGCCGAGCCGAGGGCACGGTTAAAAAAATCGTACTGTACCATCTTTTTTGCATTTGTACCGTGTGACAATCTGCCGGAAATAGAACTAGACTTTATTTCTCTCGAAATTGAAACATTATGCGAACTGGATGATGATGATGATGCAGAGAGTGTTTGTGTTGTTCCCTCTTTCAATGTTGACAAGTTTCAATCATCTGAGGAGGAAAACGGAGGGAATTAGACAAAGAACTTATCTCAAACCCAGGCCCTTCAAAGATGGGGCGGATATAATATTTAGGCATTAATTATTTTACGTAACATTTCTTATTTTCCTAAATATAAACTCTTTCATGTAAAAAACATGTAATTTGATGTGATTGTGTGTAATTGTAACCTTGTACCAACAACTTAAATTTTTTAATTACATTTAATTTGGTTTTTTTACATTCGGTATTATTTATTTTTTGGAAGTGTATCTCAGAAGCTATCCATTGTAGAAACCCCACTTTGGTCACATATTAAAGTTACATTTCTCTACTTTATAGTTAGTTCTTATCACTATTGCTAATTGAGGCAAATTTAATGTTCTTTAAAAAAAGGACTGAATGATTTTTTTGTCAAACCTAAAAATTAATGCTAACAATTTGAAAAATCTAGAACAAGGTCAAAAAATCTGGGGGTCGAAAACTTTGAATTTTAAATAGTGTCCCTTATACATACAACATACCAAAAACTCAGAAGTACCCGACCTTTTGCATCTATAATTGTACAGATTGACTGAACTATTATAGTTGGGGAGTTCTCGTCTCCTTAGTTCTAACGGACTCAGAGTTCACTTCAAAAGTACAGATTAGTAAATTTCACTAACTGTTAACCAAATTGAACCTGGACCTCTTGCGCACTCATTGTAGAAGCACTAACCTCTACAAAAGGTTTAATTAAACAAATTGAAAGTTGTGTTTTCATAACACTTTCAGATTATGAATCTATAGTTGATGAAACTTATGACCAATTGTTAAGTTTCACTCTAACAAAATAAGAATAATAAAAGCGCATTGTAAATAAAAATTGTTTATTTTTATCGCCTATATCGTATAACATATAAAAGATTTTAGTTGTTCAAACTGAGTTTAATGTAATTACTAGGGTAATAATAAATTATTAACTATGATGTAATATTTTGCAAAATCTATTTATAAATATGAGGCTCGAGATAGTAAAGTGAGGAAAATTACTAGTGCTGTTTAAACATAACTGTTGTGTTCATAGGAATCGTGTGAAATTCAAATAAAAAAACTAAGAATTCCGAATGATAAATTTACTTAAGCAAAACATAATTTTTCGTACACAATTTCTCCAATGAGAGTAGCATACATAACACACAAATTATTTACAATAAATTGTTTGGGGACAATTATTACAACACAATCTGTTATGAAATGTAATCAAACTTTACAAACTTTATTTGCATAATAATATCACTAGGCTCAGAAATAATAAATAAATCAACTAAATAAAAAAACTTACAGATTTAAGTATGATAACCTGTTAATGCTCCCTATTAATTAGTATTAGATTAATATGCTATTGCAATACTTATATAATTATTGTATTGTAACACCCAAACATCCATATCAATTCTCAGATTGTTTTAATTCATGACTGGATTTATTAGGAACAAACAGAATTGAAGCACAAATTGGAAACCCCCTTCTCCTATTCTTCGTTAATCTGAAGAAATTGTTGTAAATTCGATAATTTATTATAAGATAAACATTATTGTTGCAGGCTATCAGTTATTTATTTATTCATATTAATTTAGCATTGCTTCCTTCTTTACCGACCTTTTGACACATTGACTACAAGATATAAAACAATTACATAATCAAGGTAGAAAAATCACACCCAAACCAGCCCCCCTTTATTATTTAAGTGTAAAATAATCAATTTACATAAAAGTACATTACAAAGATAAGAATAATAAACAAACAAAAACACTGTGACAATGATGACAGTTTGATTTAGGTTTCACACAGTAACGTGAAATGACGAAGACTAGTCTTCTAAAAGTAATAAGTGTTTGTAAACATATCAGTGTTTTTTAACTGGTTAAATGTATATCAAAATTCGTAAATGTGTTGTTTAAAATTGTGACGAAGTATAATGTTACTGAAAAGACACACGTAGCTATTTCTGAATGAAAAGCCGAAACGGCCGTAGTGCAAACAAAGATAACTGAAGCAGTAGACGTGAGTAAATTAATTGTATGATAATTTAAAAGTATCTTCTATACTAATATTATAAAGAGGTAAAATTTGTTTGTATGTAGGGGGTAATCTCTGGCACTACTGAAACGATTGAAAAAAATAGTTTTACTAATAAAAAGCTACACTACCCCTGAGTAACGTAGGCTATAATTCATTTCGATAAAACACTTTTTTAATTTCAATATTTGTAAATTAAGTCGCAAAAATATCTTATTAGCTCCAATATTAACAGCTGATTTCAAAATTTGAAGCAATTATTTTTGGATTTCTAGCTTTTTGGGTTAGGGTTTTAAAATGTAGACCTGAGCCTTGCTGGTTCTTTTAACCATTATTATAACTGCTGTTATAAAATATAAGAAATACTAATCAATTTGAACATTTAACATTATTTACCATCTTAGTTTTGAGGTTATTATTGATCCTACACCTTTATTATAAATAAAACATAACACACGTTTTCAGAAGGTTCCATTGGGGGTTGGCGGGGACGCAGGGGTCTCCCCTAGTAATAAATAAATTTGGAATGAAGAAAACAATTAGAAATGAATGATTTATTATAAGACTGTTTAAACACTCTTATACAAGGGTTTTCACATATTTGTTATACTTTAACACTAATGAATGAAACTTTATTAATCTTCAAAACTTTGCTAACCAACCAACGACACTATATACTGTATTTGTCTCAGATTACCCATGAAAGTACAGTAGTATTATCATGAAATATTATTAGGCCAGTCGGTAAAGGTCAATTTAGACCAAAAGTACCAGTAATTTGCAATACGGCTGAATTTTTGATTATAAGTACATTAAAGTATGTAGATTAACATAAAAAAAAGTTTACCAGTCTATCGATTTCCCAAAGTCGAAAAAAATCGATTATCATTTTTTTTTTCGATTATCCTTAATATTTCGAGCTGGGATGAAGATAGAGGAAAATAAAAAATACCACCGTGTAGGGGATGTATTTTTCAACAAAAACGGTCATATGTATTTATTTCGTCCGAGCAATGGTTTGTCTGGAAAAAATTCGATAATGCAGGTATGTATTTTGCAGCAGGGGAAATCACTAAAAGGGGACATCTTATTCATATATGAAGCTTTGGCTCATTCTAAATTGGCCGAATTTTAATATATCGAATTGAAACTTGACATAGGAGTTAAAATATATATTTTAAACATTTATGCTGAGTCTCAGCTTATCTTGAAAATTACCCGATCTAGAGCCACTTGACTTATTAATGGGTTTCTCGATTTTAGGAGTACCGGACCCACCAATTCATTTTAAACAGCTCCAGTTTAGAAAATTTTCAAAATATCAACCTGAAAGTTGTTTTACTAAATATATAGATTCAAACAAGATCAAGGAGTATAAAACTTTTTTATTATTTACTTTTCAAAGCACAAGTAACTTAAAAGAGTATAATTTTAGACCTTTTTCATCAAAACGCTTGAGTTAATCGGCTGCAGATTAGTCAATTTTTTAAATATAGTTTTTAAAATAAGTGTAGCAAAAAACAATTCTGTACCAATTTTTAATTCGATATGTTCAAAAATGTCGAAAATAGAGTCGTTGAATCCAAAAGTGTTATAGTTAAAACGAGATAGGTAAAACAGAAGACCATTTTCAAGCGCCTCGTTTTTAAAAATAACATTAAAAAAATCGTTCATACTTACTAAGAATATTTATACTGGTGTACTCAACTTGTAAAACAAATTTGATGTTGATATTCTAAAAATTGACGAAACTGGAATAGATTGAAATTAGTTCGTGAGTCCGGTACTAGTAAAATCGATAATCGAAATCGACTCCTAGATCGGGTAATTTTCAAGATAACAAGCTGAGACTCAGCATAAATGTTTAAAATTTATATTTTAACTCCTATGTCAAGTTTCAATTCGATATATTAAAATTCGGCCAATTTAGAATGAGCCAACGCTTCATATATGAATAAGATGTCCCCTTTTAGTGATTTCCCCTGCTGCAAAATACATACCTGCATTATCGAATTTTTTCCAGACAAACCATTGCTCGGACGAAATAAATACATATGACCTTTTTTGTTGAAAAATACCTCCCCTACACGGTGGTATTTTTTATTTTCCTCTATCTTCATCCCAGCTCAAAATATTAAGGATAATCGAAAAAAAATGATAATCGATTTTTTTTCGACTTTGGGAAATCTATAGACTGGTAAACTTTTTTTATGTTAATCTACATACTTTAATGTACTTATAAAAAAAATTCAGCCGTATTGCAAATTACTGGTAGTTGTAACCTATACCGACTGGGCTATATGTGCGATTTATAAAAAGAAATAAAGTTCTCCAATGCAGGGTTAATCAGATTAATTACAATTACTCTCCATCTAATAACAGATCATTTACAAACTGAAACAAACTTTAAACTATCACACGAATGCATTCGGTTGATGAACGAATTCCGCCAGATTTAATTCAGGTAATTTGGTATAGTCTATTTGTTAATTAATTGATCAACAGAGAGCCGCACGGATACCATTGATACAGGGGTATATTGTTCTCTAATGCATGGTTCATGTAGTCCCTACTAAACAGCCTTTGTGTAACTCTCTCGCTTTGCTCTGTTCTATAGTAGATAATAAACTTGATAAAGCTTCGAGTAAATAAAACCCTTTCACACCTTTCCCTGTTTGTTTAGTAACATCATTCAGAGCCCATTTAACTTTACGAAAACATTGTCAATATAATTTTATCACAATAGACTTTCCACTGAACGGATGTTTTTTGTCCAAGTCCATTTTCAGTTATTGTATATATACGAACAGAGATGGGATATTGTGTTCCTATAAAATGCATTGTGTTGTACAGTATTCATTTCTATGACTTTAGGGCAAATAAAATCTAGTTATAACAACTTTTTGTTATAACAACTTAGTATAAACACAAAATTAAGAATGTATTTCGTAAAATAAAAGTTTCGTTTAGTTGGATGTGTAACTAACCATGTTTTAAACATAAAAACCGGAGAAGTTCGAATAATTAGACTCGAGCGCCTAGGGTTCGGTATCGCCACATGTCCCAAAAGTTTTAACTCGTCATTTACCGATCACTCCCAAGCAAATTATTATCGTTCATCGCCTGGATAAAGTTATATTTCATCACATTTTACAAAATTCCAAATCCGATTTAGTTTTTCTGTAATGTATATGTGTAAAAAATATTTCCCAACACCACTTTTTTCAAAATGTAGTCTGCAATTTTTGGGGAATGTAAAAGGGAATTTCTTTTTAACAACATTTCAATAATAATAATATTTATTTACGGAGGCGAAGTTAGGACCATTCGGTCCTCTCTTCCACTTAACCTCGAATTTAAAAATACATAAATACATACAAATTCATATTACAGATAAAAATTAATAAACAAACAAAACTACAAATAATAATTACTTCTAAAACATAATGTATACAAATTGAGAACTAAAAATATACACATTTATTTCCTAAGTAAAATGATACTAAAAATTAATTATGCTACAATATAATAAATAAACATATCCATAAACACACTTACACTCTCAAACACACACACACACACACACACACACTCACACACATTCAAGAACATGCCTCAAATCCCGCCCGAGTGCCCGAAACTACCCAAAACTGTCGCAGAACCAACAACCCCAAGCCTTTTTGAACTGAAGACGGTCGTTGATGCATTTTAAACTCTCCGGCAATGAATTCCATACCCTACATGCTGTGTCAACACAAAGATTTATTAAATATCTCAGTTCTGTGCCTGTGTATGAGTAATAATGAAGCTCCTCTTCGTGTGTCGGTAGCATTTACATGCGAGCTAAAGACAAAACTTTCTGCCACATAGCGAGGCAATCCAGTGAGCAGAATAGCGTGTAATAACAACAAAATGTGATAATTTCGAAAAAACTAAGTTTTAAAATTGAAATTTGTTTATAATATTTATTACATGATCGTCACGTTTTATGTAAAAAATGAACCGTAAACAATAATTTTGAGCACGCTGAAGTTTGTTAGCTAATTTCACAGTCATGTCATTTGGTAACAATATAACAATAGTTAAAATATGGAAAAATTAATGTTTCAAAAGCTGCACTCTAACATTAAACATTTTTGGGAATATTTTTAAAAATATAGGGCTTAGAACAGATTTGCAAACGAAAAAAAAAAATAGTTTGCTATCCTATTGTGGTTATAAACATAATTATATATTTATACTAATGGTTGTAACAAATGGCCTTTTCAAACGATAGTAGCATAAAATCTTTATTTTAAGTTTACTAAACTTGGGTCTCTTAAAATTCATAGTAAAAGTAAAATATTTTGATA
>JAGFPH010000149.1:664168-682795 GCA_018207615.1 Philaenus spumarius
GACATCAAACTTAGTATAACCTAATCTATCCTACGTCTAACGTCACGTATATTGACGTGCAATATCATTAAATGTTAAGTGCTAGTCAATACTTCAGTGCAGTTTAACCGTTCTTCTGAGACATCAACTAGTATAACCTAACCTAACCTAACCTACGTCTAACGTCACGCATAGTGACGTGCAGTATCATTAAATGTTAAGTGCTAGTCAATACTTCAGTACAGTTTAATCGTTCTTCTGAGACATCAAACTTAGTATAACCTAATCTATTCTACGTCTAACGTCACGCATATTGACGTGCAATATCATTAAGTGTTAAGTGCTAGTCAATACTTCAGTACAGTTCAACCGTTCTTCTAAGACAACTAACTTACAGTAGTTTAACCTAACCTACGTCTAACGTCACGCGTAGTGACGTGCAGTATCATTAAATGTTAAGTGCTAGTCAATACTTCAGTACAGTTCAACCGTTCTTCTGAGATATCAATTTACATTTTGAGATAGTCTCCGGATCACTGAATTTTATAAATACCTTATATTCCGTCTAGTGATCCACTTGTAGTAATTTCTCACTACCGTGGTTTCAAATGCTCATGCATTCATCATCAGGTGTATCACTCTTACGAGATCGTTAGAACATTAAAACAAATGTTAACACAACACATACAATGATATAAATACGGCAACGATTTTATATCATTGTATGTGTTGTGTTATGTGTTGTGTTAACAATTGTTTTAATGTTCTAACGATCTCGTAAGAGTGATACACCTGATGATGAATGCATGAGCATTTGAAACCGCGGTAGTGAGAAATTACTACAAGTGGATCACTAGACGAAATATAAGGTATTTTTATCAATTTAGTATAACCTAATCAAACCTAATTCGATATTATATTAAGTGATAAATCTTCTACAGTAACTGTTCTAAAACCGCTGCAGTAGTTTTCGATTAGGTATGAACACGCAGTTCGTTGTAGGCCATACATGTATTAATGTGCTTTTGATTACGTTTAGTGAAAGCACATAGACATTTGGGGTTTTTACAAACAAGTACAAATCAATATTACTTAGATTGTTGGATATTTACTTTAATATCCTTCTTGCACTTCTACTTTTTCACTTTCTATTGTGAAAGTTATACAGTATTACTGTTTGTTAATACTCCAGTCATGCTAAAACTTAAAAATCCCTTACCAGGAAATTATTTCTCTAGAGAAGAAACTTTGGATGAGCGTATATTTGTGCGCAATGATGACGTAACAAAAATAAACTCTGTAATCCTGTGCTACGTAAAAGTAAAAAAGAAACAGCAGAAGTGAGAACACGTCAACGGATGAGTTCCGGCAACCTTTCTGAACGTTTTAGAAACTTACTCGAAAACAACTCGTCTACATTAGGACAAATAAATGAAGGTGATGTCATCCTCTATAATTCGTCTGTAATGTAGAAATTAGCTTGAAAACAAAATTTCAAAATTTTTTTAAAATATTTATTTTATATTTTTAAATAAAGTCCTTTCAAAATATACCTGACTCGACATTATCATAAAATATATATTTTTGGAAAAGAAATTTTAGCCACAGAAAATCCCAAGTAAAATATTTGTTGGAGTTTTGAGTATTGTAATGTTTGCGAGCTACCATACTTAATACCTATGTAAAATTACTCGTTTGTTTGTTTTCTGTCAAAGTCAAGTTTCTCAGGATTTGATATCAAGCTGAAAAATTCTAATCCAAGTATTTTAAACATTTTATGATGTCGTGTTGGATACAGTTTAATATTATTTTAATTAAAACAATTATTTCAGGATACATTTATTTAAGGATTTCAAAACCATTTTTGAAGATAGCTTAATTCTGTAATATTTGGTTTGAAAGATATTCCCGAAATGTGACTAAAATCCCCCTCCCCTCGATTTCCGAAAGTACTGCAGTTAAGATTTAGAAAAGTTTTAGTCTTAGAAGCAATTTACAGAAAATATATAGCGGATACAATTTGTTTTGAAAAAGTTATGAAATATTACTTTTTCCATTCCACACTATTAGTTTAATTTATCTTGGAGAGAATACAGTAGATCAGTGAAAATGATGATTAACAAAAACCAAATTGCATGACCCCATTACTTTAGCCATTCCTTTCTTCCCCTTCCCTAGCACTTTCGTATTTATTAGGAAAATAACTTTATTAGAAATCTATTTATTAGTTAGAATGCAATTATAAAAGAATATTTAATAGCATAATTTAGTTCAGGCTTTACTTTAAAAAATTGAGAATTCCAGATAGCTGACGTTACGGAATCCTTGTCAGAAAAGTTAAACACGTGCTTCTCCACTTTTATTGTTATGTTATTGCTATTGGAAACCATATAATACTATTACAGGAGTTATTTCCAGTTAAACATCTAATATAGGCCTACAGTATATATATAAAGGTGAAATGCTACAGATTTATATAAATCGAGATATCGTCATTGTGATAAAGACTGGATATTACTTCTAATTTGTGAAAGTCTTTTTGAAATCGGTTCATTAATTTGTTTTCGCCATTAATTGTTATAAACAACTCAAAGTAAAAATCTTGACAAAGGATAACCATAACGCAATTGTTCAACCCACTTTATTAGCCTCTTAATTTTTGAAGAAAATAAGAGCTATTACACTCGACCCATCTTGAAAATTATTTTATATATATATACGTTTTATTCCCGGACTGATAAGTAGTAGTAAATAAGCTTCAAAATTGCTGATTTTTTGGTGAAAGGGTAGGATTCTTCAGATACACTTTTTTTGTTTTTCGATCCAATTCAAAATGGCGGAGTTATACCGATTAATCGTTTTTGGGTAGGGATTTAAGGGTATATAAGTATATGGGGCTTTCCCACCTTGATAAAATGGTACTAAATATGCTTCAAAATAGCTGAAAATTTAGTGGAAGGGTCCTTGTAGGATGTCCCAGACACTGATATTTTTATTTTTCAATTTTACACAAAATGGCGGCTTGTTTGATTGAAACCAAAATGGCAAAGTTAGAGCGAGGAAATTGCATTATTTCTCCCACTTATAAGCCCGTGTGCAGTTTTTGAGCTATATCGTTCGAAAGGTAATTAAATTTACTACACTCTTGTGCAAAGGTATTTCAGGTACAGTCCCCGGAACAAGCGACAAAATTGATAGGAAACTCCCGATAAATGATTTTTTCGTTATCCTTGTCAGGATTTTGCGCAATTTCTCTCACTCATAAGCCCGTGGGCAATTTTTGAGCTATATCGTTCGAAAGGTAATTAAATTTACTACAATCCTGGGCAAAAGCAATTCAGGTACAGTTCCCGGAACAAGGAACAAAATTGATAGGAAGCTCCTGATAAATAATTTTTTCACTATCTGTGTAAGGTTTTTGCTTAATTTCTCCCACTCATAAGCCCGTGTGCAGTTTTTGAGCTATATCGTTCGAAAGGTAATTAAATTTACTACACTCTTGTGCAAAGGTAATTCAGGTACAGTCCCCGGAACACAGAACAAAATTGATAGGAATAAGCTCCTGATAAATGATTTTTTCACTATCCATGTTACTTTTTTGCTCAATTTTTCCCACTCATAAGCCCGTCTGAAATTTTTTAGCTATATCGTTCAAAAGGTCGTTAAATTTACTACAATCCTGTGCAAAGGTAATTCAGGTACAGTCCCCGGAACAAAGAACAAAACTGATAGGAAACTCCTGATAAATGATGTTTTCATTATCCGTGTAAGGTTTTTGCGCAATTTCTCCCACTCATAAGCCCGTGTGCAATTTTTGAGCTATATCGTTCGAAAGGTAATTAAATTTACTAAGATTCTGGACAAAAGTAATTCAGGTACAGTCCCCGAAACAAGGAACAAAATTAATAGGAAGCTCCTAATAAATGATTTGTTCTTTATCTATGTCAGGTTTTTGTGCAATTTCTCCCACTCATAAGCCCGTGTGCAATTTTTGAGCTATATCGTTCGAAAGGTAATTAAAGTTACTACGATCCTGAGTAAAAGTAATTCAGGTACAGTCCCCAGAACAAGGAACAAAGGAAGCTCCTAATAAATGATTTTTTCATTATCCGTGTAAATTGTTTGCTCAATTTCTCCCACTCATAATCCCGTGTGCAATTTTGAGCTATATCGTTCAAAAGGTAATTAAATTTACTACAATTCTGGGCAAAAGTAATTCAGGTACAGTCCCCGGAACAAGGAACAAAATTGATAGGAAACTCCCGATAAATGATTTTTTCGTTATCCATGTCAGGTTTTTGCGCAACTTCTCCCACTCATAAGCCCGTGTGCAATTTTTGAGCTATATCGTTCGAAAGGTAATTAAATTTACTACAATCCTGTGCAAAGGTAATTAAGGTAAAGTCCCTGGAACAAAGAACAAAATTGATAGGAAACTTCAAATAAATGATTTTTTCACTATCCGCGTAAGGTTTTTGCGCAATTTCTCCCACTCATAAGCCCGTGTGCAGTTTTTGAGATATATCGTTCAAAAAATAATTAAATTTACTTCAATCCTGTGCAAAGGTAATTCAGGTACAGTCCCCGGAACAAAAAACAAAACTGATAGAAAGCTCCTGATAAATGTTGTTTGTATTATCAATGTTACTGTTAGGTAATTGGGCAATTTCTGCCAATCATAAACCCGTGTGCATTTTGTGAGCAATATAATTCGAAAGGTAATTAAATTTACTACAATCCTCTGCAAATTTATTTCAAATACAGTTTCCGGAACGAAGAACAAAATTAATAAGAAGATCACGATCAATGTTTTTTTTCATTATCAGTGTAAGGTAATTACGCAATTTCTCCCACTCATAAACCCGAGTGCAATTTGTGAGCTATATCATTCGAAAGACAATTAAATTTAGGGCCTACTATAATCCTTTGCAAAGGTATATTTGGAACAATTTCCGCAACAAGGAACAAAATTCATAGGAATCTCTCATTACATAATACTAGTTATTCCCTGATAAGAAAATTCGGCTATAGTAATGCGGCAGTGCTGCTTACGGTTTTTTTTTATCTTCTAAACGCCTGACTATAAGGCTACATTTAAGTTTATAAGACCTACAGATTATATATTCCACAGCTACAAAGCAGCTTGTTTTTGTTTCATATCAAGAATACTATACAAATGAATATCGTGTTTGTTGTTCAAGAGATAATAGGTTTTGACCTTGAAAGGGCGAACGTGGGAGAAGATGTCAGCCGGAAGTAGATTCCAGCTAAGAATACAACCAACACCTACAAGCATTCAAGTTCAACGTTATCTGAAGACATTCCTCGTGGTTGGCTATTTTTAGTAAGAGTTTGGGAGGTGTGGTGCACATGCCCCCTTCGTCTGCTATTGAACTGCATTAGCCTTCAGACGTATACAAAACTCCGTCTCTATGACAACTTCACATATCAACAACATACGTGTAATTCATTTTGGTTCATTTAATATTCAAATGAAAAATTAAATATGAGAAACAAGGCGTTTCTGTCACGTAGTTGAGTTTTAGTTATGAAACAACAATATGCTTGAATAATGTTTGAGATACATTTTGAAATTTATAAAACGCGAAAAGCTCTTAAAAATCTTTTATAGATATTTGTTTTTAACTTTAAGAAATAAATGTCACGTTTATTTGTAAAGTAAAAATCCCTTTCTGCATGGTTTTCGGTAGCAGGTGAATTTCCCATTTACTCACAAGGTAAACTTAAACAAACTTATCCGGCTCTTGCGCTAATGGTACAGTTATTTAACAAATCCAGACAAAAGATTTGGTAACTATTTTTTACGAGCTTAAAATGTGTTTACTTCTTGTATTGTTCTGCGACATCAACCTTTTCAGTAAGGGCTGTTCGTATCAAAAATCGTTTCATTCACAAGGTTTAGATAATGTTTAAACTATTACAATTACTTTGAGTGAATTTGATACTAAAATGGTTTTGGGTTTTCAACCCCTAATTGTTCCACCTTGTTCGTAATGGTAGGTAAAAACGTTACACACAAAAGTTTATAATACTACTCTTAGAAGATATCATAACTTTAAAGGTATGCAATAATTTTCATATTAAGGGAGCTGCAGTTATTTTTCAGTTAACCGACAATAACTTTCTCTTTTTTATCCCTTCGGTCAGATTTTGCCCATTAACAAACTTTACCGAGATTTTCCATCTTTATGTATTATGTATCAGTCTGGGAGTAATTTGGACTAAATTAAGGCAATGCTTGTGTCCATAAAAATCAATATACATATAGGCCTATGTAACAATGTTTAATATAAACTTTTGAGTTAACTATGGTTGTGGTGCCTAGGGACTATGAAACGAGAAACTAGGTAGATATTTTTCTGTAGTCGCACAATTGTAACGACTGCAAAAGATTTTTTCTTCGAAATTTATCTAAAGTAGAAGGTTAGTAAATGAAGAGAGCATTGTGCATATGCATAAAGTCATTTTTTAGAATTAGTGTATAATATAATTGTACCACGCATTCCTTGCCGAATCCTATCTCCCACACTTTGATGCCACCGAAAAAAGGCGCTTTTGATTTTTAATGTAATTTTGGAAAAAATAACTAAGAGGAAGATAAGTTTTTGATTTTTTTTAATACAAAATATTGCCTTCATAGTTGAATACTTTGTTACTTTGAAAAATACGTACAATATTGATGGTGTAGCCCTACATCAGTCTTCTTTTTAGCTACGAATTTATTTATATATGAAGCGGGGAATGCACTAAGAGTTAAATAATATGATTCAAAATTTTGAATTACACATGGCTCGATTTGTCCAAGTGCAGTTGAAGATATAAATGGAAGAAATAATAGATTTTGTTTAAATCTTTACTATTTATATTTTCATATAATAACTCTAGTTATGAGTATTTGCAGGAAATGTTGATACAAGTCATTAGTTACAAACAAGTACATAAGTTGGTTACGTCATTCAACACTCTATAGCCTAACAAGCTTTCTGTCATGGTGTCAATAAACAGAGAATGTTAAGGCGATTCGCCACCAAAAACCTGCATTTTTTGAAAATGTTTGTTTATTTAACTTTTGTATTGTACATACTTTTTGGAGCATGTGTGCAAATCTGTAGGCCTATGTAATCAAAAAAAATATATATATATAATAAAAAGGTAGTGCAATTGGCGACTAAACAGTATTGAAACTTTGAACTCCGTTTCCCGAAAGTTTACTTTTTCCATGTTTGGATGTACTTATGTTTGAATAAAATCTAAAGTGTTAGATCTTAGGCCTTTGACATTTTTACCACTTTATCTTGGATATATTTAGAAGTTTTTTGTATGGAAAACACTATAGCCATAAAAATACTAAATTAACAATTTTTATTATAATAATTCAAAAAGGTTAAAAATGTATTTTTTTTAAATAACCTTATATAACTATTTGTTAGAAACAGCACATAGTTTTCCATACCCAAAATGTTTCTTTATAATATAGGCTACAAAACATTCAAAATAAAAACAGCACAAAAACGATACAAAAAAATCAAATTTTTTAGTTTAAAAGTACATAAATGTGCGGGGAAAATGTTCCTCCCCCAAATCATTCTTTTTAGTTGTGCTAAACAGTATAAAAATAAATTCAAAGGTTAAATCATAAATACAAAAAAAAGTATGTTTTTGGTAGCGGATCGCCTTAAAGCAATTTTAATTTAACGTTTGCCAATGTTACTGAAATATTTAAAACTACTGGTGGGTAAACCGGTTGGTAATTCTAGATTGCAGGCGAGGGATGACTTGCAGCTTGTTCATCGGTTATTTATTACAAACTTTTTTTTTAATTTTTTTATTATTACAATCTTAATTCATAGATTAAATAAGTAATACATATAACATAAATAATAACATGTATGAAACCTAGATATTAACTAAGTCCTGCGGTTTATGACGCTTAAGTCGTCTTTTGTCACATTCCACGTCTAAAAGTTGGATAGCTTCCACGTTCACATGACGATAAAGTCTCTTTTCATGCCGAGAAGCGCAGTCTTGAATTACCTCATTCACAATTTTAAGGTTTAGATCTGCATGAAGGTCATCATTCCTTTGGTACCATCTTGCATTTGTAATTGTACGAATAATACGATTTTGTATTCGCTGTATAATTAATTGATTTGATTGAGGGTTTCGTACATCCCCATAATTCCGCACCATATGTCCAAATAGGTCTAATAATAGAAATATACAACAATCTCTTATGGTATAAAGCCAATTGGGATTTTCGTCCAATCAACTAGTACAGAACGCGCAGTTTTTGTTTTATTTGGGTTGCTTTCATACATACATGATACTTCCAAGTATCATGATGCATTCCAAGATATTTAGCAGATTTACTCTGTGGAATTAGTTTGTTATTAAGATAAACTCCAAAGCCTGGATCTATGTGCTATAATGAGAATATCACTTGAGAAGATTTAGTTCATTCACTTTAATTTTCCAGTCTTCTGTCCATTGAGTTATTTTATTTAATGTCAACTGTAGGTTTCCTATTGCTTTAGCATGTGATTGATTCACAGCCAATATGACAGTATCATCGGAAAATGTAGCTATTATGGTTTTATTTGTAGTTGGAATATCTGCTGTATATAACAGGTAAAGTATTGGTCCTAGAACGCTACCTTGCGGAACTCCTGCTTTCATTGTGTAGAGAGTAAATAAAGTAATATCGAAACTAGTGTAATGAAACTAATTAATTGTGAAACAGGTGTGAAATGAAAGTTAGAAAGCTGATGTATTTTATTTGAGGAGCACATACTGTAAAGGATACATTATGAAATACAATAAAATCGTTTTAATGACCAAGTTCTTCACTCAGCTTTTCATAGTTCCACAAATAACTTAACTGATTATTAAAGTGGACTATATCCTGCAGACCAATTCATTTGCATTATGGAAAGGCACGATAGTAAAAACCAAAAATACTACAGAATGAAATATTTTGTACAGAAAATAATACATTTCTGCTAAATTAAATTTGTCAACTGTCCTTTTAGTATACATATTTCAAATTACCGACCATTCCATCATGTACTAATAAGATTATTCCACCATCCCACTTTGTTTAAATTGTAATCAAATAACCTAATATGGTCAAGTAAGTAAAAACGGTTCTATTTCCTGGACAGATAAAAATAAATTTAGATCTAAGATGCCTTCACTGTTACACCAATATATGTTTTATGCTGTTTAACAAATATGTAAAAGGAAAAGTTAGTTGGCCATAAACAGTAAGTTTTGTTGGATCGTAGTTCTACCTGTATGTCTAAAATATGTTATCGTTGCTGGTTGGAGAGGTACTTGGGTAAACCAAAACCTACATTAATAAACGGTACCAGAAACTGGCAAATACTTTCTCACAAACATATTTAAATTATTAAACAGATTCACTGTGACTTCATAATTGTATTAAAGTAGGAGAAGGGATACATTAAAGTAGGAGAGTAACAAATAAATATTATTATTATTAGCTGAATGAGAATTTTTAGAAAGATGCGTTTTTTTTTAAATATGGTACGGTACATTAAGGGCTACAAATAAGCCAATTTTTTTTATCGTTAGAGACGTTTTTTTATAAAAAAAATATCTGATTTTGGGGGGGTTGGCCAAAAAGGGGGTTGTTTTTCAAAATTTCCAAAACCTTTTTTCGTGCATCTATACAAGCCTAATTGACATGTTTGGTGCAAATTTGTTCCAAATCGATCGAATAGTTTTCTCTCTAGCTTTGTATACATACAGACAGGCATTTTGTAAAAACCACTTTTTTGGACTCAGGGTGTTTAAAAACGGATATTTCTACAAAAATCACAACATCGATTTCTTTGCGCTATACTATAGTATAGTGAGAAAGTAAAATGAACCTAAAATAATTTTAAACGTCCAACTATCAATGAACATTGGATAGGCTGTTGAAAACGGCTCAAAGCATCTTTAACTTGTTTACATAAACTGGAGAAGTGCGACAAGGGTTCCGTATCCTTTTAACAGACACACTAGTGATCCTATAACGTTATAAGTTTTAACTGACAAACTAATGATCCTACAACGTTATCAGTTTTAACAGACAAACTAGTGAGCCTATAACCTTATCAGTTTTAACAAACTAGTTATCCTATAACGTTATAAGTTTTAACAGAAAAACTAGTGATCCTATACCTTTATCAGTTTTAACTGACAAGCTAGGGATCTTATAACTTGATCAGTTTTAACTGAAAAACTAGTGATCCTATAACATTATCAGTTTTAACAAAATAACTTGTGATCCTATAATTTTATCTTTTTTAACAAACTTACTAGTGATCCTATAACTTTATCAGTGTTTACAGACAAATTAGTGATCCTATAACTTGATCAGTTTTAACAAAGTAACTAGTGATCCTATATCTTGATCAGTTTTAACTGACAAACTGGTGATCCTATAACTTTATCAGTTTTGACAGACAAACTAGTGATCCTATAACTTGATCAGTTTTAGTGTCCTATAGTGTTTCTTTTAAGGCATGGTACACACAAAAAATAGATTTGAAATAACTTGCTCTCAAATAAATATTGGGATTTCAACAGTGATACGAAGGGGAAGTACTCTGGATGTAACATAATAATATTTTGCTGACTTACAGTTAGTGTTTATTTTTAATACAGCTGATTTCTCAAAACTACGAAGAGTGCTCTAGTTGTACGTACACTCAGGGAAATGTAGATATGGGACTAAAACACGTGGATACATCTTGCACACGTGTTGTCGTATACACTGAAATAGAGCGAACAATGACGTACAGTGTTTTATTGTGTCTAAAATTATGTAATTCCATGTACCATGGTGCATACTAATAGTCCGATTTTGATACTATCACGTGACGTGCATTCATTGATACGTAGCCGGAAGTGACAACTACGTATGTGAGGACTGTCACGCTGCTTTACGTAGTATTTCCGCTCTAGAAGAAGAATGTTGTAAACTAGGTATTGAAACAGCTGATTGCTTTCTACTGTTGATATTAATTAACGTCTGTTCGGTATTGAACTACGAGACTGGTCAAGTTTACGAGTGTTACAACTTTACTGGGTAAAATAAAATGATTGATGATATTGGTAATTTTATTGGTAAATGTAATAGCAGACTTTTAGCTCAGGCTGTAAATAATTTTATCTATTGCAGTGTTATTACACACGGATTAAAAGTCTCTTTCAAAATGTAATCATATTTCTATGATTAATCGAGTTTAATAGACATCAGGGTTCAACTACTCATAAACAATTATACTTGTTGGTACTTTTGTGGTGATTCGTACTTGTTTATACAAGTGATACTCAGCAGGAAACAATTTATACTTTGTGAATTAGGCTACAAATAGTGGTTTAAATAACCGACATATTGGCTTTGTTTTCGGAGAGGCATTGTTTACTGAACAGTCAAAATATGTAATTTACGGTGAATGGTCAATATGTATAAAATTTAATATTTCTAGGTTTTAAATTTAAACCAGTCTGCAGTCAGTACAGTCGGAATTTGATATTCCGTCTTGCTGTCAATTCTTTAACCATGTTGACTTTCCTAAACAATATAAATAATTTAAAAAAACTTATACCGATGGTTGCAGAATGTGTTTCCACTGAAAAACCACTTTGGTTATAATTAGTTTCCTTGTTTTTATTTTCACTTAGATAACTAGATTCATTTAACTTGATCAAAGCAGAATATTGGATGATTGTTATAAGTAAAAGTTGTTCTACAGAATCCCTAATAGAATTTGTATTAATATTTCCTAAGAAATACAAATGCCAATCGTGTCGTAGTTGTCTAAATTCGAATAGCTCACCAAACTTAGACGCTCGAATACAAGTTGCGTGATTTTTAGCTTCGATACAGGAATTCGGTTTCATAGTCTAATAGGCAAAAAAATTATCAAAACATATCAACTAACGGATGCTGTATTTTGCTTCCATCCTTTTTAACAAAATTAACTTGACTTGCGAACTCTTGCTCACATTTCTTCTTTAGATACTCTGAATGCTTCGTTTTCATCATACCTTTGCGCCTGCAAAAACCTTACAGAATTCTTTCACTTTTGCCAAATAATTGGAGATTCTTGGTTTTATAAACCAAACCAAGTGTAAAATAATCAAAACGTGTGAACACTTAAACTTCTTCGGCAGCTGCATCTTTGTGATAACTATGGCAGATTTTAACTCGACTAACTTAAACCTTGCGTTATCCACGACCAGACTCCCAGAATCTACTAATTAAGATTAACGAGCAAATATTCTGCGACTTTAGAGAGCATAGATTCGAAAACTTCAACATCGTGTAAGCGTAACTCTATTAAACTCTAACGCAGAGCTAGTGAGTGACAAGTGCAGGAACTTCGCATTGACGGCAGTCATTAGTGTTTTGACACACGAGGAAATGGGATACTACTTCTCTGCTCCCCAACATTCCTTCCTGAAATTAATGTTTATGTTTTGATAAATTGATTACACTGTGTGTACCTTAAAGTTATAAGATGATCTAAAATTGATTAACTTGTTAATTATTTCAATGAATTGGAATGTAAGTCTTTTTCTTCTTTTTTTTATTTTTTTCTAAGCGTTAGTGAATATAGTTCACAAACTATGTACATTTAAATAACTTAAATTTTTACTAATATTAAAAAGAAATACATTTTCTTTACTTTTATTTTCCGGATAATCAGTGAACCTATTTAAAAACAATTTTCACATTTTTCACTGGTGAATACTTAAGACGTTTCTGACTAACTTAGGTGCATTAAATTTAAAAAAAGTGTGTGTAAATATGCTTATAATTAATAATTTAACTTACTTGGTGATTGCAATTTGCAATAATTATTCATCTTTAAAAAAATAATTTTCAATTATTTTATTGATATATTATTTTATGTTATATGTATATTCTAAAGAAAGGCGGTTATTTTCTTTTGTGAAAGTACGATTTGCATGATTCACGAAAATGAATCAATGGCCATAAAATATGCCTCAGTTTTTTAGAAAAACATTACAAATGTAAATGTCCGAAAAGATATGTATGAATGAAGTAGTTGTGAGAAAAGACACATTTATATATTCTTGGACCAAAGAATATTCAAACACGAAGTTTTGTTCAGAAGAACCAATCATGAGTAACGTAGTGGATGTATTATATGAGAGGAGTTGCTGGAAAATGAAAGAACAATAATAGGGGGAGTAAAAAAACCTATTTAGGCAAACATTTTTAAGTAGATGGTGTTTTTAAGCAGCAGTGGATTTGAGGTGTTTGGCGCGAGGTCAAACAATGTTTATTCTACGGGAAATAATTCGTATAACCTAAAGGTCCCAACTGTTCCCAGCGTTAGTACCATGTTCGTAAATAAATTAAACTAAATATGAACAATTTTCTAAAATGCCAACTATTTGATTTTATATTACCCTAAAATATTACTTATTTTAATTCAACCATTGTTTAGGCCGAGAAAGGAATTAGTTTAGTTTATTTCTTTTATTTGTCAAAACCTGATACTTCAGCTCATTTTATGCTAAATTACATCTTGTATTTATTATAATATTACTTAAAAAATAAATAAACGTCAGATTGACCAAAAAACCTTGTAACCTCTTAAAATGCATGTTGGCCTAATTGTAGACATTTGGGCTCATGATAAAGCTACACATTTTCCATTTCCTTGAAAGGGATTTAGTCCAGCATAATTGTGAGCTTATTTATTTTACACGAGCATAGCATTTATTTTGTATTATAACCGTAATAAAATAAACTTTTCACTAATTAAGAAAGAAAAAAATGTGTAAATACTAGTAAAAGTTTAATAATGAAAGCATAACGGCATTTTTGCAACGTGAACCGCCCGCGGATAAAATGCAAAAAGGCGTTAAACTGCATAGGAATTCCTAATGGGCTACACGATTTGTAAATGTCATCGTAAGTCTTGAGTTTTACTCCCAAACTTAAATTCCCAGACTTAAATATTATTTTGTTGCAGTTATAAAGCAAGCGAGTGATAACTCTTGCATTAGGCTGGAGTTTTACGTTTACTTGACGAATAAAATGGGGAATTAGGATGGGAAAATACAAAATAGGTTTGCATGGGGAATCAAATTTATTTATTTAAGTTTATTTAATTATTTTATATTTAATAATTTACCCCTTTATTTTATGAATCGCCATTTTCATGTAATATTTTATAAATATGTAATGTTTAGTACCTAGTGTAACAAAATGAAAAATATGTGTTGATGTTTTTAGAAGCAAAAAGAAGTAACCAGATCTTTTATTTCTTATCACATTAATTAATTGCACACAAATACTTGTCTCGCTTCGGCTTGTAGGGCCTGTTTATGTTATTAGCCCAGCAGGCAATGAAGGTTTTGTGTCGGAAGAAATTAGATACAAGCTGATTTTTTGCCAATTGTCAGGACCTAATTAGGGAAGAATTTCCTCAAAAGTCCCCGCCTGTCCCCCTTGTGCTCCCCCCTTGAACATCCATTTCGAGGGTATTTTTGTTATTGCTCATAACACCGCCATTTTTCATTTTACATTGATGCTATTTATATGATTGTATTTCTCTATGTCTATTCTAAAAAAAATGTTCTTTAGATTTTTTGCGTAAAAGTGATACTTTTACCAGAATTTGCTAAAATATGCAAAATGTTCGGGTGAAAAATCATATTTTAAGTAGTTTTTAGAAAACAGCACTTTTATTTGTTATAATATCAAAAAATATGACAAATAAAAGTTGTAGCGCAGCTCTTGCCCTTTTAAAATATGTACCTAACTTTACATTTTGAGGGTCGGGAACACTTACAGACTACAAAGTATTAGTGCCCGCCCGACACTAAGATAGCCATAATGCGTGGTTGGTTGTTGCGGCATCACTCCCTGTCTGTTAGTAATGAAGCAGAGTAACTTAGTTTTTTATACCAGAACTGATAGCATAATATTATGACTTAAAATGGTACTGTAGGTCTATTAGCACACTAACATTTTACGAACTATTAAAAAAAATAAGCAGATTTTCTTTGTTATTTTAAGTATTTGCAAGTTTTGGTTCGGGGGAGTTTTGACTCCTAACCTTAATATTGAGGTATTTCCATTATCCAATCATTGCCTGTCCACAGCATCACGGACCCCCGTTTTTTGTACGAGTATTATTATTATTATTTTTTCAATAATATAATTACTATTTTTATTTACAAATATTTACAATATTGATTGATTAAATTGTTGTTTAATGAAAAAGTATCTTATAAAATTATTGATAAAAATATTTAAACTATAAACATTTTAGATATCATCAATTGTGGCTTGATCTTCATCCATGGTCAAGGTATTGTTGCAAGAATATCCACGTCAGTTGCATTCTGTACAATTCTGTAAATTGTACATTCTGTAAATTAAATGTTCGCACATATTTCTGCAGAAGCTACAATCTCGGACGCTTTCAAAAATAGAAGTTGGGCAAAAGTAACTATGCATGACTGATTTCATTTTCGGCTCTCTTCAGCTGCAAAACATAAAGCAGTGAACATTGTTGAATTGTTAGAAGTGTCCAAAAGGAACAGCCATTACAATGTCCCATCACATTTGTCTTTGTTTTTAGTTTTTTAATTACGTTCATAAAACCATTCTAACCTGGTTATACATAAGTACCAGAAAGCCAAATTTAATTTAAAGTGAATAAGGTAGTTAGTTATTGTGGAATCAGTAATATACAAGCAAGCTTTCATGTCATTGTAATTTTTCACATTAATACTACTCAATCCCTTACATCCAGTTTTCCTTGCATACCCTCGTATCCTTATACTTTCGGGGTTAAAAGCTCACATTGCCTTTTAACTTTTTCTATAGTTTGAACTTTTTGTCGGGCGTAATACATTGTTTTCCACCTATAGCATTCAAATATTTAGGCTAATGTTCGAATGTTGACATCATCGTTGTCAAAAACGTGTTGGATAAAGGCACCTTAATTTTCTTGTGATGATCCCGCAGTTATCAATGCATTAATGTATGTCATTGCTTCGTTATATGACGCACACACACCCATTCAAGAAAGCATGTTGATTTAAATGTATGGACCCATACAAGTGCTAATCTAACTTGTAGGGGTGACATAAAGGATCTAGGTTTTCTTTGAAATAATTTTCCATATAAAGGCATCTAATGTTTTTGGGATTAAATTTTCTTCTCCCGACCTAATGTCTTTTGTATCTGGGTATGTACGATAGTTGCAAGCCACCTTTTGAATATTCTTCTTGATGATATCAGCCGCAGCTAAAACTATTCTTAGCTTTTCTGTTTCCGGATCGCTCTTCTTTTTTTTTTTTTTTTGTACCAATTGTCCATGATTTTGTGTGCAGAGTCTGATAAACACACAATGTTTTTTCGACCAGAAACATTGGATACGGTACTATAATGCGGTCTTTAAAGTGCTCTTTCAGCTGATATTTTAAATGTTTATCATGTTTTCTTTCCCTGAAAAGTCAGACATGATTTCTTGTAATTCTGTAACAGTGTACTGGCTTCATTTCCTTGTTCAATAGTTTTGCAAAGTAATAAAAAGTTGTCTTCATCCATCCTCAGTCTAACTACAGCGTGTTCGCCTGATGTTGATTTGGGAAAAGTATCATGACATTGTTTATGGTAACGTGCATCAGGTAATTCTTAAACATAATACTCCTTACTCTTTCCTCCCATTCATCATTTCGCTCATCAAATATTTTAAGTAAATTTTATTTTATTTCTATTGTTGCTACAAGGCGAATTTCCTTCCTACGATGCACAGCTCACTTTAAATTAATTACTGTGCTTTTTTCACAAATGAAGCAATTGGTTTTAAAATCAAACTTCTGGCAAATATTCCGTAGAAAAGTTCTTAAAGTTGAGTGAATTGATTCATCGAGTCTTTCTGATGATGATGAGGTTGCGGCTGTAAACTTGTTGGCCTCTGTGTACAAGAACTGTTGTTTCCCCTTCAATTCTTTCATGCAGCCCATCCCGTCTTCTTAAACTAGCTTCGGTTATTAATTGTATACCCTTTGTAACCACTACTGCATCTTCTTCAAAATTTTCGTTACATAGGATACAAAAGAAATCAGGATTATCCATTTTAACGATGATTATCATTATTCAACACAAAAATCCAATCAATTAGAATTTAAAAACATAGAGGAAGTGTAATAGTATTTCGATCGAAATATAGTTAAATAAAATTTTCAGGTACCTTCAGATTAAACAAAGAGAAAATGTCTTCTTTTGAAAAGGGGATGGATTGTCACTAAACAATGTAAACCACGCAAAAAAAACAATAATGATAACACTGGAACACTCACCAAACAACTGATTCGTTTAGCTGGGTTGACGTTGATATCCGAAATTTCACACACTGACAATACACCCCCCCCCCCCCCCAAACCCAAACTTAGTAGAAATGGTGAATAACAGTTGGCGGCACGCTTTGATCTTAAATTTTCCGAATAATGACACGATAACAAGATACCCCCTCCTCCAATCCAAACTTGATAGCATTAAAATAAAATAATGATTTTATATTTATAGTAGAAATGTAATAGGTAATACCACTTTATATAAATTTATAGAAGTTAAACTAAAATAGTGGGAGTAGAGCAGCTTACTAAGCTCCCGGCCGGGTGGCGGCCGCATAGCTCCAGTAAATAAGAAAGCAACCGGAAACGCAAGCGCTTCTCTCTATAACCTTATCTAAACAGTGCAATTTCTTGCAGCTGAGCGCTTTGACATTGCCTCAAACAATTTCATAAATCCATCTTTTGTAATTAAGTGCTGAAAAAAAAAACTGAATATTCTTTATAAAATTTCGGACCCGGCTTGCAAATTACTTTTCATTATTAATATATATATATATATTATTTATATTTTGTCAAATGTAGTCAGTATTTGTTCTTTACCTTTTATGTGGCTACATGTTTCACTGCCATAGGCAGCATCATCAGGCCAGCTATCTATGTACACTTTAACACTTATATATACACAACACATAAAGTTACACATATTTTCGTACATTTTTTGTACACGTCACATAAATAAATAGGTTTGTTCAGATTTGCTACACTTAAGAGGTACCTCATTCTAGTGTATTTCCTTCAAGACTGATTTGGAAAGATAAAGGTGCAGCTGTGTTCTACTCTTATCAGATTGTACCTTGTGCCCCACTAGATTTGCTTTGTCTCTTTGATTTTATGCTGTTGGCAAAATATTAAATCATAAAGGCAATTGGAAGCAAAATTCAATTTTTCATTTAAGATTTTTTCCGGATTGCTTTTGTGGTGTTTATAAATCTCATATTCTTCAATGACGTTCATGGTGTGGCCTTTATTTATTTTATGTATCACTGACATATTATCCTGTATGCTGGTGTAAGAATGCATGTTATCAATTAAATGGTCTGTGAATGCTGAGTTTGTAGTTCTATTGTTTCTGCTGCTAGGTATATGTTCTTTAAATCTTTCTCTAAATGTTCTGCCTGTTTGTCCGATGTAATATTTATCACAATCACTGCAATTTAGTTTGTATATGCCACTATTGTTGTATAGGTCTTGGTTATTTTTTGT
>JAGFPH010000149.1:683195-694945 GCA_018207615.1 Philaenus spumarius
CCCTGTATAAATTTCTCTTTTACCAAGCTAAATTGCACCAGAGTAGCTTAGTCCTCAATGAACAATTATATTTTAATTCTAATAGCCTGTATAATACCGCAATTTCTACCTATAGGACTATAAATAGTATTGACGATGGAGATAACGGATGTAA
Source organism: Philaenus spumarius (assembly GCA_018207615.1). Lineage (NCBI taxonomy): Eukaryota > Metazoa > Arthropoda > Insecta > Hemiptera > Aphrophoridae > Philaenus > Philaenus spumarius. Next base: position 683,350 of record JAGFPH010000149.1, read on the forward strand.
TCTTTCAGTCGACCAGTGACTGGTGTATCGTCAACATGGCCCAAAGCTAACTGTTTTTAAACTTTGTTTTTTATTTTTTTTTTTAATGTGTGTATGTGTGTGTTTGTGTTTCCTTATGGCGTACTTACATGTGAGTAAATAATTTTATAAATACCTGAAAATGGGAACGTGTTCCTGAAACGTGCATAGTACTATACTACCCAAAAAAAAAGTTGCAAGACGGAAACATGGTATATATATATATATATATATATAATAATATTATACATATACTATATTTAGTTGTTCTCTTTTACCATTTCTAGTATTGAATAAAACTGAATAATAACAGCTAATGTACAATCCACTGACTATAATATCAATCGAGGTTAACCTATTTACATAACTGGCCACGAGAGCGCAGTGCCTGCCGTGGATAGAACCAGCTAAAGCCTAATAATGATTACAGGAATGCCAACTTAATTTAAAGAGAGCCGTTGTCTATGAAACAAACTTCATTTTGTAGAATATTGGGACAGGAAATGGTGTGCTTATTGTTATAGGCAATTATACAAAATCTATCGTTTATTTTAAATTATAAACGTGAATACTTAGCACTACTAATTGTGTTTGTCGATGAATAACAAGTAATTTAAACTACTGCTAAATTTTTTAGTATAATTACAGAGTTTTGTGACGTTTTCCTCAATTAAAAGGTGTGCATATAGTATCGAATTTGGCCCTATCTGGAAAATGAACCTCTGCCGATAAAACATACACACACAATTAATCATTATCAATGAAAAATTTTTGTTCGAAGCTGAATACTGCCATTAGAGGCATGTATCCTCCTGCGGTACCCTCTCAAAATTGTAGGTGAGATATAATTTAACGTAACCTATATTTTAGGTGGAAAGTTTTACTTGAATGTGAAAAGAAATAATTTGGGTTGGTACTATAAAACAAACAATAAAAACCTTTACTTAGCTATTGTATTGTTGTAAAGATTCCTCCGTCGAATCAAGGTTAAGCATTTTTACAACTTTGTTTTATATTCAAACACTACACTACTGTACTTTCATAAAGTCTAAATCATTCATAAAACATCCAGGCTAGGCATGGCCTGAAATTGTGTTGAGGTATTGAATTTGGGGCCCGTTCTGCGAAACAGCTCAAGTTTACGAAATTTGCAAAGTGCAGAGGTATATTATTCCACCAATCATTTTTGCAATTCGAGTTAGCATTTTTTAAAGTTGCAGAGATAGGAATTTTAAGTGTTGTAATTGTTTTAACTAGGCCTTCTCAAATATCTACTGGCAAAATGTAGTTATAAGTTATTTATTTCACCGGTGGTAAAAATTTTTCATGTTCAGTTGAAAACCACCAATTTTAATGAATACGGCCAAAGAAAATGCGTGGAAAGAATATAAATGCAGTTTGAATTAAAATATAATGTATAAAGTTACCGTACATTATATTTATGGCCTAACTAATAATTTGAGAATATAGTCCTGATAATTGATTTGCATGAAGAATAAATATTTACAACATATTGATGGAACTAACTATTGTATGTTATACACCATCTATTTGTTCAAAATATAGTCTACTCTGTGAATTATAATTATCATTATGAATTGACTGGGAAATTAATCTCTTCCTTATAAATTGTATTATAATAAGTATTTTTTTTTAAATAAAGAAATAGTCTCATTCTAATATATTTTCAAGCATAAACAGTTAGACTTATTTATTTAAGAACATAATTCTTTAATGTATTGACAAGTCCTTTCTTAACTTTGCAGTTAAAACTTCTTCAATCATTCAATCTTACAAACCCGAACTTTACAAATTAAAAATTTGTGAATCGTAACGTTAAAAATCACTCTTGACTCTTAAAATCCTCAACTCTACTGTTTGAATTTTATTCTGCATCTGAAAATTTGAAAAAAGATTGTTTGTCCGCAAAAAAAACTTTGAAGAGTGCTGATTTAAAGAGTAGTTCCGTCAAATGTTCCCTTTTCATCTTAATTCGTTTATCTATTATTGTATACAATTTATTGTTGTGGCTGAACGATAATCTTATAAATGTTAATAGTAGGCCTACAAATAGGCTAATAATTATAAATGTCGTAAAAACATTCGTATAATAGGTACAAACATTAGCAATTATCCTTGCTTTCTTCCTAAAAATGAACTCGGTAGTAATAATATAGATACAAAACGTAATATTAAATCATATTTTAAAACAATATATGTATATACTACTATTTATTGAATATTCAGAACATATGATTACATCTGTTGTTACATCTGAACAGTTTTAATGGCCTTAGAATGTTTGTTGGGTAATATTGTATTATATTACAAATAATATAGCTCTTACGTTGTATTTGCAATGATTACGCCAACAATAGTTTTCCATTGTGTACAAATTCTTTGTAAATATCTTGCCGTAAAAGTACAGCTAAGGGCAATTGACCTTCACTGCTGCGAGTGCTACCAAACTATCAAGACGTATTAAAGAAGGTGTGTGCATCGAGGAGCGAAAACTCGTCCGGCTCGCGGTAGCTACGTCACGTGTTACACACTGAACCAGTAGTTCCGAGCGCAATTGTAAGCTTTTGCTCAAACTGCGAATTAAATACTTTATGGTTGTCTAAAAGTTATGTTTTTGGTATCGATGGAAAGGTAATAAAGTGAGCATTAAAATGATCTATGCCCATGGTCAAATATTCCTAGGCGTATAATTTTGAAACAAGTCTAAATCTAATATACGGGTTTGAATGACATAAAAATTACCCTAAGTGAGGAAGTTTTTTACTATTAATTTCGGGAGGCATTCAAAGACATAGAAATGTAGAGAATAAATTGTAGTAAATACTGACATAATTTTTTTTATGAAAGTTGTAGCTGTCCTATATAAATAATATTGTAATCAGAACCATACATAGTTACTCGCTTCTTGCGGTGATTGAATGTACGCTAATCTAATTTGTTATTAGTTCTAATTTCTCTTCGTTATTTATTATTCACATTGTTGTGAACAGGTAAATTTTGTTTAACCTATAAATATGAATTTTTAAAGAGTTGGCAAATTTAAGTAGCTCTATAGGGTAAAACCTTTTACCATCAATAAGTTGGTGATTTTTCCAGTTTATTGGTTTTGTTATGTTTACTAGGCCTACTAAATTTACTTTCAAAAATTGAAATTATCTAAAATTGTGATTTTTAGTTAGCCTACCCAAGGATAAATAATAAATAAAAATAAATATAAACTAATTATCAATGAAATAATTTTAAAATAGTTTAGGTGATAAATAAAAAGTCGTGGTGAATACAACATTGAGTTTTATTTCAGTATTAACCCTAGATTACTTATGTAAAAATTTTGTCACGGTTACTTATGTATCTTAAATTTGACTAACAAATATTTTTTTTTTTACTGTACTAAAATAATTTTGTAATTATTTGTTTGAATTGTAATTGTATCCTAGCATATTTTAGGGTTATATATTTTTGTAAAAAGAGTTATACATCAAACTATTAAATAAAAAATAAATAAATAAAAAGATGACTACTTTTTATTTAAAAATAAAAAACATGAAATTTGAAAATAATTAAAAATCGTATACAAATTGTTTAAATATTTTTAAAACACATATTTATGGTAAATTCTTGAGTTGTACTACATTTTTTTAGTAAAATCAAAAGTTTTTTTCCCCTATGGGTTTGGTTGATTAATTAAAAAGTTAAATAATCTTTCTCATCTTTTTCATTATTCCTCTTTTATTTTCTGATTGGAGTTTTTTGTTCAACTCTCTGATCCGGATGAAGGTTCTTGTTCGGATCCAGCACATGGACAAATAAATAAATAAATAACAATAAATATGAAGTATTCAGATATTAAATAAACAAAGGAGAATGGAATTTTGAATGGGGCCTAATTCTTTGTTGACTACAGGATGTTGGTTCCGGTTAGTGAAGAGTTTCCCATGCGTCTGGTAAGTTCTGTTTTGTTACGTTTTTAAAAGGGTCGTGTTTTCTATATTGAAAAAATGATTTTCTTGTAAGCAGTGTTTGGCAATTATAATGCAATATAATGCTGATTTGTCGGGTCTATTGCACTTAAAGTGAGAGAAATGTTCTTTGGTTCTAATTCTTAAGTTTCTTATAGTTTGACCTACATATTTAACAAAAAGTAAATTAAAAGTGAAATTCAATAATAACCAATATTAATTTAAATACATAATATATTTCACTTACCCGTTTTTAAATTAATTTTGTCTTTTCTTCTGCACGCATTAATCCATTTATTTTGTAGATCAACATTTCTTGGGAATCGATGAAACCTTACTCTTAACAAACTGTCTTTTCGGGTTGAGTTATCGCAGCCAAACACGGCACAAGAAGGCATTATAATTAATGGTTATTAATTATAAGAAATATTATTACAATAATAAACTATGTTGCCTATAATTATGACGTTAAAAATGCTTGAAGGTCGTACAAGTTTCGGCGGTAAATATGGCAAAGGAGTCTAGACTGGATCTCCGACTGTGTAGCACGCTACGTCACGGGTAGGCTGGAGTGGAGGGAGAACCTGCGCATGCACACACCTTCTTTAATACGCCTTGCCAAACTATAACTATACCCCCGCCCCTCCTTTAAACATATACAATGGGGAAGTAATATTTATTTATGTATTTTTTTAAGATAGACTTCCATATTTACAAGTATTTTGACCGTGTTAATTTCACCTATAAAAGCCCATCCAAATTGAAGTGATTAATCTCTAAACTTTTATAAAATGTGAGTATTGTTTCAGAATTTACAAATAACCCGAAAAGTATATTGTTTTTAGTGAGATATATTAGATCAATTTAATTGTTTAATTAGTTAACAAATTATGGCTATTACTTTGGCACCATTCACCATCCAGTATTTTCCTTAACCAAAGTACCTAAGTCTTTCATCCAATTTAACTTAGGGAATCAGAGTGGTCTAGTGGTTAATTGTGTTCGTCTAGTTACTCTGCTCCTCCGTCTTCAATAGTCATACGGTAAAGATGTTGTTAAGATTTGTCTAAAGAATTTTGTACTAATATGTATACTTTAATGATTTTTAAATATTTGCTCTTATTGTTGGTTTGTCTTTTACATGTAAAGAAACAAAATCAAAATAAGGTTTAGTTGTATAAAAAAAGAAAATAAAGTTTCCAAATACACACTATTAATAGAATAAAGAGAAAAAGAAGCAACATTAACCTAAAGCAGCCTCTTTTTTAATGTTTCTCTTATCAAACATTTAGTACTATTAAAATTTGTTTTTAAATTTTACAGTTGTTTAATGTAATAATTATTAAATGTCAAACTATTCGGTTTAGTAAAGTAAAACATATGATAAGTGTATTATAATTATGAGGAGGATATAATAATACCGCTAAGCATTTAGTATATTGTATGCTAATATCAAAACTAATACTTGTAACAATTTTTTATGATATTTGTACTGTAATATTTAAATACAAAATAACAATTTTTTTTTTAATATATAGTTTCTTAAATAAAAACAGAAAATATTATCTCTATATACCATATATACCATATATTAATTTCCTGACGTATCTTGTAGCAACACGTTAAACATCTATTAAAACTTTATGAGTCATAATGAAATATAAATTTGTAAATAAATAAAGTGTATAAATGAATTGAGCTGTGACAACTTTATCCCCTACTTTTAACAGCAGACATTATGACACTGTGTACTTCAATTTGATGCTCTACAATTATTTCTTTAATGAACAGTTATTTGTTCAAAATACAAAGATGGCACTGTTAGTAGATGTTTCACATTTTCTATAGTTTTACAAATAATACGGTATTTATAACTTTTTAAATGGTGTGCTCTATTGTAATTAATTTCTATAATAACCTAAATATGATTAAATGTTTAACGAGTAGCCTAGTTTTATTCTTAATTAGTTTTGAGTTCATGAAATTGTATCAACAAGATTTAGATACATTACGGAATATTTGTGCTTTTTTTAAAACATTAATTAGGAGCTTCTTTGAAATAGTGGCATATATATTTCTAGTTTTGAGTAAGGGCTTTTATAGTTTTTTATTAAAAAGTAAAAAAAAATGTTTTATTCTTCGCAATCAAATAAACGGTACCAGAAACTGGCACATACTTTCTCACAAAGATTTTTAAATTATCAAACAGATTCACTGTGACTTCATAATTGTAGGTGGGGTAGGAAAGGTGATTTATTTAAAGTAGGAGATTAACTAATAAATATTATTATTATTATCTAGAGAGAAAACTATTCAATCGATTTCGAACAAATTTGCACCAAACACGTCACCTACGCCTGTATAGATGCACGAAAAAAGGTTTTGAAATTTTTTGAAAAACAACCCCTTTATGGTCAAAAAACTCAGAAAAATCTGTTATTATTATTAGCTAAACGAGAATTTTTAGAAAGATGCGGTTTTTTGCATATGGTAATGTACATTAAAGGCAAATAAGCCAAATTTTATCAAAATCGTTAGAGCCGTTTTTTTGCCAAAAAGGGGGTTGTTTTTCAAAAAATTTCAAAACCGTTTTTCGTGTATTTATACAGGCCTACTTGAAATGTTTGGTGCAAATTTATTTGAAATCGATCGAATAGTTTTCGCTCTAGCTTTGTATACACATACAGATATACAGACAGACATTTTGTAAAATCCATTTTTTTGGACTCAGGGTGTCCCAAAACGGATATTTCCACAAAAATCTCAACATCGATTTTTTTTGCGATCACTATACTTTCTCTATACTATAGTATAGTGAGAAAGTAAATTTTATGAAAATAAACTATTGACGATCAAGGTTGTTTTCTCGTACTCCTTTTTTTAATCTATCTCTTGTTTAAACTCTAAGAAAAGGATACCTAACATTTTTAATTCAAACAAATAATGCCCAAAAATATCCATCCATTCAAAAAATGTGTAAAAGTTTTAAATCATACTGGCTGTAATACTTCATACTGGTTTTAAATCATTTTGACTTTAGAATATCAAAATGTTTGTCAGTCAAAATTCTTTATAATTAAAGTTACATTCAAGCAATGCAAAAGTTAATGTTTACAGTGTTATATTTAAAATAAGATAAATCAATTAGTGTATATTAAAGTAACGATGTACATTTTTCCCGAAACAGAATAGTTTTAACCAAGCACTAATAACCGTGATTTAAACTTAAGTACCGTAAAGAGTCCTCGAATAAAAATTGGCTCCGACATCGAACATTGATCGACGTTGGGGTCTATTGACCTAGTTGACCTAGGAAATGTAAAAACTGGAGTGTATTCGTTTCACCTAATTAACCTTTTGATTAGTTTTTATTCTTATGACATAGGTAATATCTTTATAATTATTACTCTAGTATAATAATACGTAATGAATACCAAATTTATATTATATATTTTTTAGTTTTTCTTTAAGCTATGTGAATACCTTTAACACCACCTGTTTTCTGTTTAAGGTACGGAACCATACAAAATAATAAAGTCAATTCGTCGAGTCCATGACCACAGTTTGTACATTCTAACAGACATGGATGTATATCAATAGACGCCGAAAACATTTCGATCGTTTATCTTTGCAGTATATCTTCTGCTAGTGACGTTTAGTAGGGTGGACTAACACGTTGTAAAGGTCTTTGGTGGCTTAAAGGTTTTTATATTTGATCAACGACACTCGACGTCTTGCAATTTATTACTATTATTCTTAATATATATTCTGTCTCGCTCGCTTACAGGTCAAATTTCAAGTTTTGTTAGAGCTTAAATTCCTAAATTTTATTTTAGTTGAATCCAAACCCCACTTACTCGTGTAAGGGAAAACTTTATCTGAAATCTTACTAATAGTTGCGAATCCATTGAGCGCAGAATATTAATCGAGTTTAAGTAAGCTGTAACAGAACTAGTGGAGTTGTTCAATTAATTTACTACAGTAAAATTCAGAAAGTCTTTCTGATTTTGAATCTAGTTTTTCTAGTTAGTTATATGAATATAGTATAATTGATTGATCTGACGACAATAATTTTCTCGAGAAATGTAACAAAAGACAACTGTCGAGTGAGCAATAATTACAATACAGAAATAAACCTTTTCTTTTTTTATTAAAAATAAGAAGAATGTGAACACAGAGTCCAACTACTTTTTTAAATAATATTTTACGCTCAAATTCTTCGTCACCACATTTAAAACTTGAATTCTATTTGTTGGAGTAATATTTCTTAAGAATCCTTTACAAAGTTGTTTTTCTACATACAATGAATTCAATATTGAAGAAATTCCAAAGAACGGTAGAAATATATGATATAAAAATAACTTCTTGAGAGAAGCAAAGCTAGGGCTGTAAAGACGATCGAGTTTGTAGTTTTTAAATAAGACTTTAGTGCAATAAAATGGAAAATAGTCTTTGCGTACCGACAATGTTTTAGGATTATTCCTGGGATAACAATATCAAGTTTGTAAATTTTTAAATGTGATTGTTATATACTTTATATACTTATTATTTATACGTTATAAAATAAACAAAGTTAACGTTTTTGCAAAGGTAATAATAAAGAAAATGTGTTTTCGATAAAGTCTACTCTTATAAAATCGTACATCAACACATTATACGATTAGTTGATATGTAGTTTTACTTCTAACCATTAAACAGTATATTTGACTAATTATTTTCTTACTATTAGCACATTGACGTTGTTCTAGATACAGATAAATACAAACTTGTAAAGATCGGACTTAAGAAGTTCATACATTGTTTTAAAGCTAGAATCGTTTTACAATGTAAACGTTACTAAAGTCGTAATGGTAAGATAGATAAAAGAATGGACACTGTAAGGTTTTTGTAAAGTTATGGTTTTCTTTATCATGTAAGGTTATGTAAGTTATTCTGTTTTCAAGGTGTTTTGAATTGTAATATTTTAAAGTTTTGGGGCTCCACCAGATCCTTCTTACGAATCAAATTTTAGCTTGGCATGTGGGCTAACGACAAAGAATCTAGGTTGAAATAATTACAGAGCTTGTCACAATATTGTTTGTTATATTCTTAAAATTTTCAAATAATTTCTACAGTAAATAATTCAATAAAATGCAAATTATAAAACAATTAAAAGTTGAAATTTGAGTTGGCCATTCTCAAATAAAACATACATTAACAGAACAAATTTATAATGTTAATTCCTTAATAGTTAGTAGGAAATGTAACAACTATTCTAAATTCCAACACCATTAGTCCTATCATGAAACTACTCCTTTTCAACAGCGATATCTAAATGAATAGGCTACTTTAAAACATTTGTAATTTAACTCATTATTGATATGATTGAAATTTATAAAACATAGTGAATTTTTAATTGAATAGTAACGCTTTAAATTGGATTGAAATATAAATTACCTTCTGGTTTCTCAGTTAGATTATTTACAATCTACCTAATGATATCCGAACCAATTCTAATTGCTTTTGAGGTGCTTTAATCAAACCCTCTATCAGCTAATTCATATTGAAAAGGTGTGCTCCCGGTGTTCCTCACTTGAAGGTTTCTTTTATTTTAGACATACCACGTTTTTTCCTCCAAATCTCCCACCTCTTTTTTCTTTTTCACGATTTTCGAATTCTTCTCTGATTGGATAATTTCAAATATGGATTGTTCTGATTGGCTTTAGAGCTTAACATATTTTGCAGTATTTTTTTGGCTGCGTACCTGCATTCGTTGTTCACATGGAATAACGCATAGCTGTGTATTTGTGTCCTAAGTAATTCAAGCTGGTATATCCGTTACAACTTCCTGTTGAAATATCTATCGCAGCTATCTGGATTGTTCGAATCGTTCTTTACTGAGATTTATTTATGTAATTATTTTATTTATTTTTTTAAAATTATTATTAATAATTTTCTTAGTAAGTTCTTATTGGTTACCAACAACCTTGACAACACGTAATTACACATGCAATAACTGAAACTTTGAATAACCAGGTAGAAAGTATTTCCAATACTACTTGGTCGCCGTTTTTATCCATATACTGTACATTTGTTTTAAATAATGACTTCACAATTACATGTTTGCTATATCGTGCTAAGTGATATAAAATATTAGAAAATTATAAATAAAATCAATATTGTTTTATATCAAAATAAGCTATTACCCTTACCCTTGAACGATGAAATTACGAAATATATTATTTACTCCAATGTTTAAAATTATTAATGCCTTTTCTTAACATCTTTGCTTTAGACCAAGTTTAATGAAGGCGGGGGAATAGCGTATAGCGCAACTACACCTAACTAGGATGGAACCTATGCAAACTGGGCGAGTTCGTTTAACCACGATGCCCTCTGCTTACCTATAACTTATATAAAACAGAATCCTTCACTAAGTGATATTCTACGTATTGCTGTGAAGTTGAAGATGTTTCTTTTGGATCGAATACAATTCTTGAAAGTAAAACAAGATTGACAGTAGATCTAAGTTTTCAATCTGTGCGCTAAACATAAGCTAGTCTAGTTTAAACATTTCCTGCCAGACGACTTCGAACTCCTGTTTGGATCTTAATTAATTGTACTCGCTTTGCATATCTCACCCTTGTTCTCATTCGAAATACAATTTACTTGTAGTGTCTTAACGTTGGAAGTAGAAGTAAGCAGACAGCAATGACGAATAAATAAATACTCTTCAACGTACTTGTAAGTAGTATCGGTTAATTATTTCTTTTCGTCGATATTAACAGGGCGCCATCAACATATTAACCTATTTAGTTAATTTTCATTTCATTGATTTTAACTTTTTGAAAATATTTATTTATTTATTCATATCTAGTTTCTCAAATAAAAAGAGAAGAGAAAATTATTCTGTTAGGTTTAAAATAATTCTTTATTGGCGTCACAGTGTATGTATTTGATAAAAGCCCCAAATGAATAGGTAAAATAGGCACGTCGCAGCTGCGGACTTTGAGGCTACCCTGATCCTGTCTATACGACTTTATGTCTCCTCTGGGAACATTGTGGGCATGACAAGCTGACCCTAGAGACTAGAACTACGTATGAGTACGAAATATTCATCCGAGTTTTAGGTGATAAAATGCACGGTTTGTTTTATTATATATATCTCTCAAATATAAAACCTTCTGTAAGTTTGTATATTTAATTTAAAAATTTATACTAAATAAAAAAAACTTTTTGTAAATTAAACTGCACTGAAATTATTATATAAATTATATCTGCTAGGATAAATACTATCAGTTTGGTTAAGCTAGAATTGGCAGAAAGTTGTACTCAAACTGAAACGGCACTGCGTTTTGATATTAATTGTAATTGTGTACTGATACTGAAGACAACATCTGATTTATTAAATGTGTGTATGAATTAATTCCTGTTCCTACAATATTAATTGATAAAAGATATTCGAGTATGTTATCTATAGCTAGCTATAGTTAAATTTGCCATTTTGTAAAATCGCTTAGATCCCAACTATGGAAATTAAATTATATATTTGTTTTTATTCGTTTAAAATTTGAATAACACAAATTTAAATTTGTTATTTTTACTTTCTCCACCCTATA
>JAGFPH010000149.1:704945-719942 GCA_018207615.1 Philaenus spumarius
TTTTTTTATAAAATCTAATTTAAAAGTTGAAAAATTTTAACATAGGGTCTTATGGGTTGCCATGTTGGTTACAAAATAACTACGAAATAGTAAATAAAGCGATCAAAACAGCTGTTTATAAACAAGCCAATTTATACTGTTTTATTAGCTGTTCATTGGATAGTTTTTAATTACTGTTAAAAAAACAGGCTAATTTATACTGTTAAATTAGAATAAATTGGGCCTGATTTAACAGTTTATTTTGTCAAAGAAAAAGGTAAACTTGGCAAAGATGGATACATTCTAATAGTCAATTTTGTAATATAGGCCTGGCTTATTTCTGAAACATAGTATTGAGGTTATGTTAGTCCTGCAATGATTTTTACTATATTTAGGCCTGGTTTCAAAACTTTAGTTGTCAGACGAAAGTAAAACTAGGACTAAAATCGTAATGAAAGCCTCTCACGTTTCTAAAGCATGTATTTTAGGTTATAAGTAATTAATCTCGTAATTACTGTTAATATATTTAAGCCTGGTTTCATAATTTTACAAACCTATGTACAAACGAGCCAAAGATTAACGAGATTCTTTAGCGAATTTTCCAACTGCGAGCGAAGCGAAGCAGCTATCTGAGGCCGAGGCGGGGTTGGGACACCAAGGGGCAGAGCCCCTAGTTAGAGTCAAAAAATGCATCGCTTTTTTATTGCTAAAAATAAATATGCACAACTTTGTTCACTGCCTCTAACACACGATGCAGCTAAAGAACACATTACATTAGGATAGTGTCTATCATTAGTAAACCATCAGTGAAAAAATAACACTCTAATAGCCGCAAAGAATGGTGCTGAAAAAGAAGAAAATTGCCATTGCCAATAACTATGACAAAAGTCGCAGCAAAGGAAAATATTTTGAAAATTATTTTCTGCTCCTGCAAAACTGGATGTGGTCCGGCAGTATCTGCAGAAAAAGCGGTATTCACATTCATCCTACATGCGTTGTTTGCAGTAAAAACTACTGCACAAATCTCTAGTGAACGAGTCCCAAGAGAACCTCCAAGATATAATAAGCAGAACCAAATTGAACATTCTATAGTTGGTTTACACTTTAAACTAATTTCTAAATAATTTCTTAAACCAATACAGAATTTTAAAACATGAAAGACTAAAAACATTTATTGTTATAGCCTCATTACAAATTTTTGTTTTTCAATCGGTTAATAGCTTCTAATAGTTAATTGAAATAATGCAAAATATTTTAGTTGGTGGTGGTTTTTCTTACACCTAAAAAGAAACGGCAGAGATTGAAGGTAGTTATCAGGGTGTTGTAGAGAACTGACCAGTTGTGTTAAAAAGGAAAGGGAAAATGTCCCAGCTAATCCTTAATTATTTATTTTCATTTGCACATTAATAGTAAAATTGTAATTTTCGGCTCAAAACCCTCTTGGTGTATTTTTCTTGAGGCTATTATCGTTATCTTTCATTTTACTATAATTCTAAGTAATAATATTTTTTTTAACTTTTTCGATTAAAAGTTATATTTATTTATGAAAATTTATATATATATATTTATATTTATTTATGCATAGTAAAATGTATATATGAACTATTCAAAGCATAAAGGAAAATTCACAACTTTCATAACAATCTGAAAAATGTTATTCTACCCGCTGGAATGTTTCTAATTTAAAATAACATTGTAAAAGAAATATTTAAAACAAGTTTCTTTAAAATGCATACTGATTTTGACAATTTTGAAGTTTGATTAATTTAGGCTTCATTGGCTCGAATAATTTACAAAGGTTTATGCATGAAGTTTAATTCTTATTCAGAATGAGTATTGACTCAATTTGGATTGTAAGAGGTAAGAAAGAACAAATTCAACATTTACAAACAAAGGCGTTTTAAAATCTGTCTAATCCCCTCCCTGAATCAGTAAAAAGTTTCAATTTTACGCTAAATTTGAAGTTTCCTATCTATATAAGAAGAACTTTGCATTATTACTGAGAGAGTAGTAAATTTTGCACTTTATGACCCATTTTAAATTTTGAATTTTTTAAACATTTTTTATTGTATTTTATTATTTTTTATTTCGTATATAACATTATATATATAGTGCTATTAAACCTATGTTCTAAATTTCATAAAATTTTGATCAAAGTTATGAGGTTGTGAGGTCAACAGTGAATGAGTTCGTGTTTCTAAAAAAGTTGTCACTAATTTTGAAAATGAAGATATTTATATTAAACGGAGATTTATAGAGATACCATGCTACTGAGCACTCAATATATCTACTCATATTTAAATACAGTACATATTTATGTTTAATTCTACTATGTTGAAGTAAAGATATTTTGAAAAGCTTCTGAAGAATCGCTTATGTTTTACACGCAAAGCCAGATACGACAACTAGAATAAAATATTTAACACATAACCATGAAGTTTGTTGTTTTCTTACAAGTTAAACTTATTTTGTAAATTAGTTTAAACCCAATTTCCTACTTTTCCTTCTTCACGGAATACAATTTTAGATGAACTGGCTTTAAAAAATTAGTTTCCTGCTTTCACATCTACGATTGGTTGAAAATGTTTACGTCTTGTTGTGAGGAAGGAGAAACAGGAAATCGAGTTACCCACCGGAGGGCTCCAATAATGTGCCTCCCACTTACTGCACTCGAAGCCTGTGATATCGTATAGACTCGCCGATACTGTATAAATAGTTACTCAGATAATCATACAAATGTAACCTTTTATTTGATGTTACTGATTTCAGTTATACAATATGCTTAATTTAGTAATTTATTTTTTTACGTAAGCAATTTTTCGGTACTGTTTAAGCATGCATACTTTTGCACACCCACATATACATCCTTTTTACTATATGTTACAATTTCGGGTAGTTAGGTTTGGTGCCTCAAAACATAAATATGTATGTTACTTTCGTGTGGGATATAGTAAACAAGTTTTAATTAAGAATATAAAATCAACACTTTCCAAATTGTGTAACATAGTTTTCAAAATATTATAGAAAGTGGTGTTCAAAATCTCATCCTATATTTCCGATTGCTGCAACAGAAGCGTTAGTAGGACTCATATAGTTTTCGTAAAACCTAAAGAAGACCCCATTTTTGTGTGAAAAGATAAAAAACATTTTCTTGTTTAAAATAGCCGTATTTTTAAACATAGAAATTGTTTATAAACATTGGTTTAAAACTATTTGGTTCTTGTTGTTTGCGTTATTGAATATGCGTTTTACTTTTAAAGCTTTCAAGGCAAAGTAAAACAACACTTTCGAGAGCGGTACAAAGCTAAAGAATGTCGTGAGTTAGGCCTATGATGTTTACGTACCCTTTCAGATAAACATATAACCGAGTTTGTTTTAATTTTATTTCAAATTTCTGCAACTAACTGTTTGTTTGATTTGGCGTATATTCTTCCTTCAAGTAAATGCTCTCCGATTTTCAAACGATGATAACCGTTCAGATTTTACGCCTTAAAAAGAAAAATTCAAGTACAACATTATGGGTTAAAGTAGATATAAAAAATATTATTGATTTATAAATAATGGTTTTTAAAAGAACTCTTGCCTGTGATTGTTGGAAAACGAAGTGCCCTTGAAACATTTATCCTCATTTCCCTACCTTCTAAGTCGTTGACTAGTTGTTATCAAATACCCTGCACACATTATATATTCTTCTTACTTAACTTACATGACACCTAAATGACCTCTATTCATTCACAATGTCAATTTTAGTGTATATATTCACTTTTCATGAAAGTGAAATAAAACTCTTATGTTCATTAGATTGTAAAAACACAAACGGCAACTTTTGCTCAAAGAATGCAGGTCATTGTGCTACATGTTCATAACCATAGACAATCGGAAATAACGTTATGTGAAAAAAATATCCGTTAATAATGTAGTAAAACTGGTTATTGTTGGAACCGGTTGTAATGTTAGCTAACACACAGACTTGATGTATTGTGGTACTTGTTGCAACTTTGGCATCTTTACATCTGGCAGGTGTTTTGTCACTAGTCAAGGTCAGACGGAGATCATAACCTCAAAACAAACTGTTCTAATTCCATCAACCGGGAAGTAACAAGGTAGCATTACTGAATTTATGTAGGTCAATGCAACTTGATATTGTCGAATATCAATTTAAGCTTGGAAATAATTCATAAGTTTCCAAAATATATGTTGAACTTTTAATTCGCTATTTTCTTGTTTAGTTTTACCAATTAAAAACCTACACAGAAGGTAACTTAAAAATGAACCATGTTCTATTTTTACCTACAGGTAAGTAAGAATAAGTGTGTTCAATCTGTATTTATTTATGGCGTAGTATATGAACACAAAACATAAGGATTATTTAATTGTATTTTAATTTATTGGAATATTATTGATAGCAATTTGCTGGAGTCCTGAATATGTATATAGAAATTAGTATTGGATATTTTACTTGGAACGCATATTATTATTTTTTAATAATGTAACGTTGTAGGTAGCTGATTGAAACCTTAATTTGCATCACAAATGATAACGTAATTACTATTCGTTGGTAATAGTACGAATAGAAATACTTAAAGCATCACGATAATATACAAAATTGAATATTTTAAATCACAAAATTCATTTTTAAGCATTGCGTAACAAATATTATTTCCCAATAACTTCCGAAGTTGATGTTTTAGATGAAAAATACATTTTGTTGATATTCACTTAAGCATATGATCCTATAATTAAATAGGATTTTAGAAGTATCTTCTGTAATTTATTCGTGACGACCAAACTAAACGGTGAGACATTTCCTATCTAGTTCATGTCATTCGCTGAATGCATTGGCATAAATATGATATAGCTCGTTTAACTGTAAGATTAAAAAACCTTCATGTTGATAAATCGATGCCAAAACTTCATTTATAGATTGCCTCTATGTTCATTGCCGTGTAGTTTTTTCTTACATTTTACCGTCATTAACGACTACATTTTACAAAGAAGTTCTTTTAGTGTAGCTAAATGAAAAACTCTTCATAAATGAAAACCGAAAAAAAAATTTAATGTCTCTCTTACCTAATCAAATTTAGTAGCATTGAATTTTTCTTTTTATTTTAGTTAATACCATCGAATAATAAATTCTCCTATACTAGTTTAGTAAACAAATCTTTTTATCTGTTTTTCATGCACTTTTACTTAACGGAAGACTTGAAATTTCTTACTGTTATATAACTCTAACTACAATAATAAATGTGGTGACAAGTGAAATATTTTAATTTGGTGGATGACTGGTGGAATAAAGGCGTTAAATAGGCAATTTGATTACACAAATATTTGCCTGCATATAAAATGAAAAAGGGGCCAGAAAGGCAATGTGCCTACACTTTCATAATGTGGATACGTTTTAGTTCATTTATCAAATCCTCTAATATATTATTTGTTAATCCTTCCGTCTTTGAAATGGATTTGTTATCTAAACTACTAAAAGTTCACGTTCAACCTCGATACAGATAATTACCGAAACGTTTTTATTATGTCTTATGGCACATTATTCCCATCATATTCATGTCCGGAGCATATAGTTTGAACTAAAACATGTGCATCCCAACTTTAAAACCACGAACCTGTCACAGTGGATTGTTAACAGTATTGCATAACTGCTTTTACTATGACATAAAACTTGGAACCTGCGCTATTTGAGTGTAGAATGACAATAAAGTGTCACTGGAGGAGTTTTATTTACGTGTAAATGTATTTTGAGCGTGCTAATGCCTTACTCTTCCTTCAAGGGACGTTTTAAAGTCGAGATTTAACTCTTGAATTTTTGAGTGTTCGTTATTATTTTTTAATTGGTAGCTTTTGTTGTTTGGTCTTCTTCATTAGACAGAGGTAATAGTTTGGTTTCGCGGTAGACACGATTGCCTCTTTTCTCTTCCAGTTTCTTCAAATTGCTTTAATATTTATTGTTCTGACATTTTTATTATTCTGTTTCATATTTATTATTGTTCTAATATTTTATTGTCCTCTGACCAAGAGACCTTAGTGTTTTTGGTGTTATTTCATCTAATTTAATGTTCGAAAATTACAGGTAGAGAATAAAAATATTGACTGTGGTTGAAGTAAAAATTCGAATCTTCCAATTTTTTTCATTATTAATTTTGAATTTGTTTGTTCTTGTAATGTATTTTTACCAATTACAACAATCATGTTTTAGACAAATAACAAAAGCCTTCGTATTGATGGTATTTTAAGTCAGGGACTTGCTATCAAAAAATTCCATTATATGCCAGCTTGACCTTTTTTTACTAAGACGAAACTGTATTTTTATATAACGTAACTATAGTTTGGTTAATCTAGAGGAATCGCTCTTAGCTTTTAACTAGAAGATTTTAGGTTCGATTTACTCGAGGCCTAATTATTTTCAGGTGATTATGACGGAAAATAGTTGTTGACTCAAAACGGAAAGTGACTTTTTACTAATTTGTATGTAAGCTACCATTTAAGCATTTTAAGTTGAAACGCAGAATAGCGATACTTTGATATTTTATTTCTATTTACAACCAAACTTACAGCTGAATCCGAATTAACTTTAGGGCCTACTCAATTTTATCATCTGTACTACTGCACTAAAATTGTTACTCCAAAAATGTCATAAAAAATCGCAGTTTGCCTTTATAAAATATATTGATTTTTACTTATACACTATGTTTTAATAAATATGTTTGTGATTTCGCCAACACTTTTGATTTATAACTTTTGATATTGGTTTGATAGACTAGAGATGTGGAGATATGTGAACAATTTAACTAAAATTATTTTATATGTAAATAAGTTTACAAAATTGATAACTAATTTTACTATTAACAACTGAAAATGTACATGGTATTTGTTACTCAGAATTACTTATTATATGTTTATTATTTCTTGAATTTTGAAATCTTTGCTGTTCATTCCTTAATGCTTCTTTATTTGCAAGAATATTTCTCTTGAACTTTGATTTAAACTTCTTAATATTCTAAATTTTCAACCAATTGAAACGTCTATTTTATATGTGTTGTGTGTTTTGTATTATAGAAACTCGTTAACGTGCATAAAAGTGAGATATTGCAAGTACTCTAGGGTAGGCAGACGTAGAGAATCAATAGCTCCCTCTTCCTTACATTGCGTGCAATTCCAGACTTCTTATGAGAATTTCTCCCCCTTCCCTTTTCCACCCTCCCCCCTTTTTTCCTCTACACTTCAGTATGTAGAGAAAATGCGTACGTAAACTAAATACAGTAGGTCGCAGAACATTTATTTCATGGAACCTATTCCATTTTGTTAGCGAATTTTCTTATGGAAAGTAAGCATTCTCTATGTATGTAATGTAATGATTATAAGATTATTAGTAGAATATTTTGTCTTAGTTCTCACTAAATACTATCAAAATGTATACTACAAATATTCCTGTTGTAGAACCAACATTTCCAAATTCCTTTCTTGAACGTTAAAAAAAGATGTGTAAATTACAAATTTATTTGAATAGCGTATAGCCAATTAACCTATTATTATTAAACATACAATGAAAGTAGAAAATATGTACAATGTTCTTTCGTGTATGAGTATAGTATTTTTTTGGTCACAAGTTTTTTTTGGTCAAAACGTCTAATTCTTTCTAAAATTTGGACCCGAGAGATGAAAATCTACAATAAAATAAACATCTATACTTAAGAATACTCGAAATTTACATTTCCTGCAATAAAATACAATTGACAGGTTCCCATAATCACCATATTTTTTAAATCTTCATTATTGTCGTAAATGTAACAAAGTCAGAAAATATTTCATAATTAAACTAAAGTGATCATAAAAGCGAAGAAGTTTCTATGTTTGTCACATTTTTTATTAATCTATCAAAGTATCGAAACATTTATTGATGTGTAATACCACGTGCCCTACAACTAGTGGAAGAGAGCAGTGATCCGATATTTGGGTGTTAAACCAATACAGTAAGCTGAAGAATTGTTGTCAACACAATAAGTTGAACAACTAAGGCAACTAACCATAATGTATAGCCCATTTCATTTAATAGAAATATATTCAACTATAAGTATTATTTATTGTGACGTTATTATTATTACTTATACTAACTGCTTTGTTGGGTTACTATAATCAGCAAATTTCGTCTGGTATGGTTTTCTTACAATAACATTTTCCATCTTACATCGGGAACAACATTAATTAGCAGACTTTGGCGAGTAATTAATATATATATAATGAATTATAAGTGATGATTTTCTAGTGGCTACTCAAACAGTGTCTATTGTTATCTATTGAAAGCTTTTAACACGATTTTATTAGATTCACTAATAGCGTATGTTTTTCCAACGCGAAATTTGGAACGGTTACATAACTCTGATGATAATACATTTTCTGGTGATAAATATAAAACATTAAAAATAAATGTTGTATATAAGTGTGATGTAATGGATGTTAGAATACAGTCCTTTAGTAGGCAATTCTAATACATTTAAATATTGGCTTGTACTGTACAATATAGCCTACAATTAAAAGAATATTATTAATACTTTTAATTTCTCGCTGTACTATAGTATAGAGAAAGTATAGTGATCGCAAAAAAATCGATGTTGAGATTTTTGTGGAAATATCCTTTTTGGGACCTCCTGAGTTCAAAAAAGTGGTTTTTACAAAATGTCTGTCTGTATGTATGTCTTTATGTATGTCTGTATGTATACAAAGCTAGAGCGAAAACTATTCGATCGATTTCGAAAAAATTTGCACCAGACATGTCAAGTAGGCCTGTATAGATTCACGAAAAACAGTTATGAAACATTTTTAAAAACAACCCCCTTTTTTGCCTAAAAACCCCCAATAAATCAGTTATTATTTTTTTATAAAAAAACGGCTGTAACGATTTTGATAAAATTTGGCTTATTTGTAACCTTTTATGTGCCCTACGATATGCAAAAAACAGCATCTTTCTAAAAATTCTCGTTTAGCTAATGACAATAATAACTAATTTTTGTTTTTTTTTTCTGCCATAAAGGGGGTTGTTTTTCCAAATTTTTCAAAACTTTTTTTTGAGCATCTATAAAGGCCTAATTGACGTGTTTGGTGTAAATTTGTTCGAAATCGATCCAATAGTTTTCTCTCTAGATAATACTAATAATATTTATTAGTTAATCTCCTCCTTTAACAAAAAATCACCTCTCCTACTCCACCCTACAAGTCACAGTGAATCTGTTTAATAATTTAAATATGTTTGTGAGAAAGAATGTGCCAGTTCCTGGTACCATTTTTATTTTGTTTATTTTAACAAAAGCATGTTTTTTTTAGTTTCTAAAGTAGATGAGTTAGAATTATGTTTGTACTAGTAAACCCCCGTGAAAAATCACAGGCAGATTAATTAGATACACATCAGAAATACATCATTAAAAAAAACACTAAAAACAATGATGACGAGCATTTTTAACTCGGTAATTGTGTACAGTTATAAGGATTATAAAATTCTAGGCCTATTTGTTAAAATTTTGTACTTATATACATTATTATATATCTAAATAAAGATAAAAATATTAACTTTTAATTGATTTCTAACTTCATATTGATAGATCAAATGATTTAGAACTTATTGATATTATAATGAAGAAATAATAATCGAATATGTTTATATGTTATACGAATGGGTATCTCTTCTTTAAACTTGTATAAATGAATATACTGATAATAAAAGGTTGTATTCATATTCATTTTATATGAAATCTTATAACTTACTAGCTGACCCGTACGGCGTTGCCCGTGGTGGTTGGTATTTTCAGTCTTTTTAACGTAATTAAATTCTTTTTAAGTGTTCAGTCAGTGAATGGTATTTGGCTTTTATATATATAGATCTTAAATTATAAAAGCACTATTGTCATAATAATAAAAGATCTGAAATTATGATTTTAGTAACTTTGATCCCCCCAAACCCCTCCTAAAATTTCGAAATGTTTCATACCCTTTCTTAGTGAGCACCTATGGCCCTAGAGGAAGCTACATACCAAATTTCATTCCAATCCGTTCGGTAGTTTTGAAAAATCGTGATTTAATAACTTTGATCCCCCAAACCCCCCCTAAAATTTTGAATTTTTTAAAACCCTTTCTTAGCGGACGCCTATGTCCCTAGAGGAATCTACGTACCAAATTTCATTCCAATCTGTTCGGTAATTTTGGAGAAATCGTGATTTAGTAATTTTTTCCCCCAAACCCCCCTAAAATTTCCAGTTTTTAAAAACCCTCTTTTAGTGAACACTTGTGGCCCTAGAGATGTAAAACGCCCGGGCGTTTAAATGTCGGGGCAAATGCCCAGGGTATATGCCCAAATAAACGCCCAAAATCCATAAGCGCCCGGGCGTTTATCCAGTTAAAGGCTAATAAACCTAATTAATTATTTCTTATTGCTATACTGAACTGTAGGCCACCAACTCTGATATCCAATATAACTTATTTTTTGAAAAGATCTTACATTTTGCAATAGAAAACCCTTTTCTTTATACTGTTGTTTATTCTAGATTTATATTCTAAAAGGCACATTCCTCAGGGGCGAACGTAGTGAGCATCGTCAGTCACATCCCATATTAGTACAAAAAAATCAACAGAATGTCATTTTTCCCTATTTTATTCCCAATATCCGTCTAAGGTTTAAAACATTTGACTATCTATATTATTCTTTGTTAATTGTTGTGAGTGATCTTTACTGTTATTACACCAAACCGTGTGAGTGTTTATTTAATTCATAGTTCTCTTGAAGAAACTATTACTGTTTTACTTTCTCCACCCTATACGTAGTATATGGAGAAAGTATTGTTTTCGTAAAAATGTTCGAATTTGAATTTTCAGTTGAATTATCTGTTTTGGTGCTCCCAGAACCCCAAAAAATTGTTTAGTGCAATTATCTGTGTTGGTGCTCCCTGAAGCCAAAAATATTTTTAGTGGAATTTTTTGTTTTGGTGCTCCCTGAACCCAAAAAAGTGTTTTTAGAGTGGTGTCTGTCTGTCAGTCTGTCTGTAAGTATACACGACCAGAGAGGACACTATTGGTCCGATTTTCATGAAATTTGGTATGTAGGTACTAAACCCTAATATTTCCAGGCGGTTTTTTTTTTCATTTTTTTGAATTTTTAATTTTTAAGGGTAATTTACCCTTACCTAAAAACCCATAAAAAACGACAAAAATGCAAATTTCTCACAAACGGCTCTAACGATTTTGATCAAATTTTCAGTATTTATAGTGCTTAAGATGCCAAACAAAATGACACCACCCGCTTTTATCAAAACTTCGGCGTTTTATAATTATGAGGAAATGTTTAAAAATAAACAAGTTTTTGTTGTCAATCTAGCATCGCGGCAGCGGCCGCACAGGGTAGCACCACGGTAGCGAGCACGGCCAGTAATTCAAAGGTCGCGCGATCGAATCCCGCCTGGGACAATAATTTTTTTATACGATTGACGTAGGTAGAATATTATTTTTTTGTTTTGTTCTAAAAAGTAGTAAATAAAATGATTAAAAACAATATTATTTTGACTACAGTAAGTTGGGAGAAAGTTTGTGTCAGTTAACTGATACCGTTTATTATAATATCGAATCTATAACTGCTTACTAGAAATATATAAAGTTAAACGAGATTAGACAATCAATTTAAATGATAGAAGATAATCAGAGCTGACGCGTAATTAAAACAAATAAAAATCTTTCTCCTGACATCTTTTATTTACTCAGTTAGCAAATAACATAAATTTTTATAATTTACTAAAACAAAGGAAATATAAATTTTATCATACTTTTTAATGATATGAGAGAAAGCACGTAAAGAGAGTGGGCTAGAGAGACGGGGAATCATGGAACAATGTTGGGTGAAGTTAGAACCACGGAATCCCTAAGCAATATTGATTATCCAAGCAAATTATGCATTTTTAATTTCGAAATTCTGAGAAACAGCTCCGATTTAGATGGTTTTAAAATTTTTTTATAATATATTATTTGAATTCAGATACATTCCGACTGCCAGACTCAAGGATTTTATTGTCTAAACAATGATAATTAATGTACACATATAATGTATTCCTTTTCAAATGATAATCTATTTAATAAGAAGTTATTTTGTTTTGGATTTGTGTAATGAAACTTTACTTGTTTGAGTATAAACATTTAAAATTTTATTCGAATTTATTTTCAACTATTAATATTTTTTTGTAAACAGTTTAGCGTGATCTCAAAAATAGTATTACAGAATTTGCTTAGTTTCAAAATGTGTTTAAGGTTCTACTGTATTTCACACATTTAATTTCACTGAAAAGGACAAATATATAGTTTTATGAAGTCGGTAGATTTATTGAAAAACATTTGCTTGAATTAGAACAAAGGGGCCATACTTGTAAACTGTGGGTCACCTACCTTCGTATGGTGTCACTTTAATGTTGTTATTGCCGCTGAACGAATGGGTGACTGGGATTTATTTTTAAGATCTGTCAAACTGATGATTTACTCTTCCAGGCCAAATCAAGTGAAATATACAAACAAAAATCGTAATTTTGAAACAATATATGCAGCGGAATTTGAGAAATTAACAATATACCATACAACTAGAAGAACGAAAAAAGTTTGAAATTTCAACAGGCTAAACAGTTGAGCAAACACTCGTGAAATCTATGAAAGTAGATGGGGCACCTTTCAGAAGGCGTAACATCAAGTGTTGTTTTAAATGGACCAAATCAACAATTCTGTTGATGAAATGCACGAATTGTGTAAAATATCGTTTCCATCATCCTTTCAACATGACAACAGGATAAAAGAATATTTGAAAGCCCTAGATAAAATCTTAAAATTTTTTAAAATTCCCTTTTCCCAACATACCACAGATAATGGCGTTTCTACAGCAAATATATTTGATAATACCATTAATTGTTATAAAGCATTTGATGTTGGTATTGATTTTTTTTAATCATGGTTTGAATTTTATAGACATGAAAATTACCAAAAAATATAATGCAAAATCTTTGTTTAGAATGAATTGTAAAATTAAGGTGAATAATAAAGAGATTCCTGGTGATCCTAATTTGGTGTATTTTAAAGAAGACTAATGAGGAACTCCAGTCTTTTTTATATATAATGGTAGGATAAGAAAACCACAAAATCGTCTCTGTGTCAGAAGTTGACGTTAATGTTAACAATATCATGATTGTGGAGGTATGTTCCTTTATACATTGAAATGGGAAAAAGATCAAACGTTTGGTAGCATTTTTCAAAGGAATAGTCAGTATATAAAAAGAAACTATGTTTCTAATGTAAAACTTATATTTGATACAATATATTATTCATGTAACCAAAGCTTAAGAGAAGAATTGGAAATACATGAGTAGTGCTTCGATTGATTACCTGTGTGATGAAAAAATTACTTTAAAAAAATTAAAAAGAAACTATAGAGCAACTGTAAAAGTAATATTTAATGGATATATGTAATATGTATATATATAAAGATATTATTCATGTAACCAAAGCATAAGAGAAGAATTTGATATACATGGGTAGTGCTTCGATTGATTACCTGTGTGATGAAAAAATTACTTTAAAAAAATTAAAAAGAAACTATAGAGCAACTGTAAAAGTAATATTTAATGGATATATGTAATATGTATATATATAAAGATATTATTCATGTAACCAAAGCATAAGAGAAGAATTTGATATACATGAGTAGTGCTTCGATTGATTACCTGTGTGATGAAAAAATTACTTTAAAAAAAATAAAAAGAAACTATAGAGCAACTGTAAAAGTAATATTTAATGGATGTATATAAAGATATTATTCATGTAACCAAAGCTTAAGAGAAGAATCGGAGATACAAGGGTAGTGCTTCGATTGATTACCTGTGTGATGAAAAAATGACCTTAAAAAAATTAAAAAGAAACTATAGAGCAACTTTAAAAGTAATATTTAATGGATATATGTAATATGTATATATATAAAGATATTATTTATGTAACCAAAGCATAAGAGAAGAATTTGATATACATGGGTAGTGCTTCGATTGAAAACCTGTGTGATGAAAAAATTACTTTAAAAAAATTAAAAAGAAACTATAGAGCAACTGTAAAAGTAATATTTAATGGATATATGTAATATGTATATATATAAAGTTATTATTCATGTAACCAAAGCTTAAGAGAAGAATCTGATATACATGGGTAGTGCTTCGATTGATTACCTGTGTGATGAAAAAATTACTTTAAAAAAATTAAAAAGAAACTATAGAGCAACTGTAAAAGTAATATTTAATGGATATATATAAGGATATTATTCATGTAACCAAAGCTTAAGAGAAGAATCGGAGATACAAGGGTAGTGCTTCGATTGATTACCTGTGTGATGAAAAAATGACTTTAAAAAATTAAAAAGAAACTATAGAGCAACTGTAAAAGTAATATTTAATGGATATATATAAAGATATTATTCATGTAACCAAAGCTTAAGAGAAGAATCGGAGATACATGGGTAGTGCTTCGATTGACTACCTGTGTGATGAAAAAATTACTTTAAAAAAATTAAAAAGAAACTATAGAGCAACTGTAAAAGTAATATTTAATGGATATATGTAATATGTATATATATAAAGATATTATTCATGTAACCAAAGCTTAAGAGAAGAATCGGAGATACAAGGGTAGTGCTTCGATTGATTACCTGTGTGATGAAAAAATGACTTTAAAAAAATTAAAAAGAAACTATAGAGCAACTGTAAAAGTAATATTTAATGGATATATATATAAAGATATTATTCATGTAACCAAAGCTTAAGAGAAGAATCGGAGTTACATGGGTAGTGCTTCGATTGATTACTTGTGTGATGAAAAAATGACTTTAAAAAAATTTAAAAGAAACTATAGAGCAACTGTAAAAGTAATATTTAAGGGATATATATAAAGATATTATTCATGTAACCAAAGCTTAAGAGAAGAATCTGAGATACATGGGTAGTGCTTCGATTG
>JAGFPH010000149.1:742361-757286 GCA_018207615.1 Philaenus spumarius
TTATTATTATTATTATTATTATTATTACCTAAACGAGAATTTTTAGAAAGATGCGGTTTTTTGCATATGGTAGGGTACATTAAAGGCTACAAATAAGGCGAATTTTATCACAATCGTTAGAGCCGTTTTTGAGAAATTTGGATTTTCTCGTTTTTTGGCCATTTTTGGAGGGTAAAACCTCTTAAAAATCCAAAATTTGAAAAAATTTAAAAATGCCTGGAGATATTCAAGAACTACACCTACATACCAAATTTCATCAAAATCGGACCGTTGGTGTGGTCTCCAGCTCTGTACACATCCTTACAGACACACGGACAGACATCACCAAAAAAACACTTCTTTGGGTTCAGGGAGCAGCAAAACAAATAATTCCACTAAAAATATTTTTGGGTTCAGGGAGCACCGACACAGATAATTCCACTAAACAATGTTTTGGGGTGCTGGGAGCACCAAAACAGATAATTCCACTAAAAATTCAAATTCGAAAATTTATACGAAAACAATACTTTCTCCATATACTACGTATAGGGTGGAGAAAGTAAAAAGCACATGACAAATAGATGATCAGGAATTCAATAGACGTAACATTGTATTGCGTACTTACGATGCTCGCCTACAGGTCATACTTGAAACACAACGGGCTTATGATGTCCTGCAATATCATTTAAACGGCATAACAAAATCATGAAATCGCAGGCACATCTAGTAGTATAATAAATGGGATTGCCTTTAAAATTTTATAGGTTTCAGCATATTTAAAACATTCTGAAGTTTAAAAACACTATCAGTGGAATTTATTAACTTTAAAATTTAATTAAACCAATCTCCCTGTGTCTACGATCACTTAGAGAAAAAATATTCTTTAAATTCACAGTAGTAGTTTAAATTTATTTTTCATACCTTGTAATGAACCAAACCACTGCGTAAATTTGGTAGAGTAAAACTTGAACACAGAATCTTACAATAATTAAGTAATACGTTTATTAACTCGAACGCGTTTCAACTACAATGTCGCCATCTTCAATGATGCTCGAGCTACAATAATCAAACTATAACTTTTACTGCGTTAATTTGGCTATGTGTATTTAACTTGATTGTAAATTTATATAGTGAATAACAAAGGTAATGAAGGAATGAGTCAACAATGAACGTACATGTGCTTAGTACGTGATTGATTAGAACTCTACTCACCTATCTAAAATGTTACTTCAATTAAAACAGCATTTGTACAAATACTATTTACAAATTATGATAAATGACCTAACCCAAATACATTTTGTAATTAAAAATGCTCATTCGTCGTTAAATTATTGTTTCACTTCAACAGGTGTTTCAAAAGAAACAGCTGTGGGTAACTTAATGTTAATTACTTGAGACTTGTATTGCACAACCAACATAAACAAATGTATTATTATTACTGCGGGTACTTCCCTTAAAATACTATATACTACTTATTTTGAGTGGACTTAAAAAAACAACTAAGAAAATAACTCTTAACTACAGTAATTTAAAATTTCGTACTAATCTATGTATGAATTGATTATAATCGACTTATCTTTAAAATGAATGTTTATTTATAAATAGATTACTTTTTTTTTTCCTAAAAATTATAATTTTATATTTCCAACGTGTAAATTTTAATGAGTTTTGAGTACTAATGCTTTTTTTAGTAATTGTAATTTTGTCAGAAACATTGGCTTGTTAAAACTTCTGACCAAAACATATATAACAAACTGCTATGATGTTTTAGCCTTTATACGTATTGATAGTAAACTATTTAGTGTTTAATAAATTCTATAATTTAAAATTTCGACTGAATTGAAATGCCAAAAATTTACTGCGCCGCATTTTTACATAACTGAACATTAATAATTTTATCCTTTTATGTGAGCTTACATTAATAATAATGTTTTCTCAGTAATAAATCTGTTTTCTCTACTCTTGCTTTGTAAATAAAAACAATAACGAGGAGTAGGACCTATTATATTTTAACTTTTAATCAAACTGAAAATATACGTTAATTTTTTTTTTTAAACTTTATTTGTTAAGTAGGTATTGAAAATAACTCCTAAAAATCATTCGAATGGAGTATTTTATTCATAATGAATTACAGTATTGTAATAATTCGGCTTTATTAAACTACTTTTGAAATTTTGTGTTGAAGTTCCTTGTTTAGTTATTCTTAAATCATGAAATTTTGTGAAGTAATGATCATTCTTCTAACTAAATATTAAAATTAAGAGGGGGATATTAACAAAGTAAGACCTATATTTAAATCTTTAAACATCGCATTTTTTAAATTAGTAATAAATAATAATAATAATGAAAAGAAAATTGATTGCGATATGTCTTTTTTATATCGAGCGAGGTTAGAGCGATTTGAACCTTTTATTTATATCGTTAAACTTAAACCCCTGTGGTGTGTTGAACCCGTAGCATAAAGGTTGCCAAGAGTAAACTACCATTGGCTTTTGTGAAAACTATTTTTAACATTTTATGTATATCGTTAAACTTAAACCATCTGATTTTACTATTGATACTTCGTTATTGCAGAATGTAAAGAGTAATTCAATAATATAACTATTGAAATTAGTTTGTAAACATTGTGTATGTACCTGTCACAGGCTTGCAAAGAAAGAGGTTTATAATAAAATTCCTATAGTAGAAATAGGGCCGATATTTTAAATATATTGTAGAGAATATGAATGTTTAAAGATTACAACACTATTATGACTGTTGTATTGTGGTCATTGCTGGAGATGCAATGAAACTTCAGTATAAGTTTGTAAAACAGTGAAATTGCAGACCGCCTACCCCAAAACGTATTGTGTAACTCAAGACCTAGATTAACTAACTGAAACTGTTTGGCAAAATTATAATTTTTAACTTACGAACTCAGACAAATTGACGATCTGACGTCCTAGGCTGTTGCTGAAATACTTTAATATTCAAGATAACTAAATAATTTAAATTTTCTTAAATAATAATAAAATTTCACAAAAACAATTTTCCACATGATTTTTGGGAATCACAAAACTAATCTTCCATCAATTTTACTGGCACATTTAGATGGTTTAAGTGGGCTGGAATTTTGTTTTAAATCTGTGTATCGGTTAGGTGAATAAAGATTAAGTTGTATTTCATTACCTACATTTTACATTAAGAAGTTCAGCATAGACTTGAAACGTTGATGTTCCTTTCCGCAGCTGTTACAAATAATGCGGAAGACACTTGGCATGTAAGAAAACTGAAGGTTATTATTTACTCGATATTTTACTCGAATATGCAGTTGTCGAAAGGAATATAATACATATCAATTTACCGATGAGTAATTGTGATTTTTATAATAAACTAAATTTGATTGCATGTTTGTGGTACCTAGTCACTATTATAATTAATATTAATATTACATTATTAAGGTCTGTCACGTGACTTCTTGCCGCTAACAGTTAAGACGACATGTTTCGGAGCCGAAACTCCATCTTCAAGTAATAATCACTCCGAAGAGATCGTCGCTCATTAAATTAAATAGGAAGTACACATATACACATTACCAATTATGCACGTCACTTTGCCTAAAATAACCATAGCCCGGGCGATTTCCACGCTTCGGTAGACATTTGCACCAAAGGTAGACTAATGAATGCTATGAAGAATACGAAATATATAAAGCATTCAAAAATAAACTGGACGACATCTTAAATGACCAACTTTCGTTTCTCTCATTTATACGATACTGCTGCCAAATATTTACAGAAAACAAAAAGAGATAACTATCGGTAGATCTCTTCGCAATATCGGCGGTATTTCACCGACTACGTTAGGTAGCGCACTAGTGCAATGACTTGCGCTTTATGTGTTACTGTTGTGTGTATGTCTTATTTATTTTAATGTGCGTCGATCTCTTCGGCGTGATTACGACTTGAAGATGGAGTTTCGGCTCCTAAACCTGTCGTCTTAATTGTTAACGACAAGAAGTCACGCGACGGACCATAATAAGGAAATATTATTATAAACTAAATTGTATCATATTAAGTGCTACTAATAATGGTTATGTCAGACAAGTTTTAACTATCTTTGGATTTGTTAAGAATAAACTTGTTTTTATTTGCAAGTTATTTTCGAAAATACTGTAAATGTCGGCACGGCTTAGTTCGTGAGAATTAGTGAAGTGATGTATTTATTTAATTATGATAATTATCATTAATTGAAGAGGGTAGCAAGTTCGAAAAGAAATATAAATAGACGCTAACCAATCCATTGACGGCGCTCTATGTACGTCATACTAATTAGCTATGAGAGTGGGCTAACCTAAGCAAAGCGTTGCTCTTTCAAGACTTTGTGTTAGTACCTCGGGAATGACGTCATGAAATGGGGTGAAATTATAAAGCATGCCAGGAATAAACTTGCACCCAGGAGTCCCATTATACTCTTTTCCATGTCAAAGAGACATTAGGAAATTGTAATTTTGTTTAATATTGTGTTAATAAATTTTAAACTTTTGAAAGCTAGCACCTGTTTCCAACATCGTACTGAACCTATATTCAAACCTTTTATACAAGTTTCCGAACTTATTGAATTTTTTTAAAGCAAACAAACCACGGGAGCTTTTAAACAATGTCCCTTTAATTTGAACTGTATTGAAAATATAATATGCATATCTAATTAACAAAAATATAAATATTATATATTCAATGTTTTCCTATGTTTGGAGTGATACGTGAATGGATGTTGGATTCCTATATACATTTAATATCCTGTATGAATTCAATTAGTTAAACCTCTAATTAAAGTTCATTTTAGCAGTAATTTCGATTGAATTTAAACAAATATTTACCATATGAATAATTGAACATAAAGTAAAGCAATATTTGATAGAAATGGTTTGAAAAACTGCTGCGGATAATAACCCAAGATAATCAAATACAGGTCATATTTATTATAGTTTTGTATCTTTTACTTGCCTGTTGAACAAAATTGAGGGTATTGTATCAATTAATACAGGGTATTAATTTAAAAAGTTTTCACATTTACAACTCAAAATCCTTACTGTCTATGTTCTCGTACTACGCATAGAGAGAACAAACTTCAAAATACGTAATATTAACCTACAGCTTGTATAATCATCATTAAAAATTTACAATTTTCGGTAAAAGAAAACTAAAATTTTCTAATCCTTTGGCTCAAAAAATTGACTCGCTACTCTCAGAAATGTGTTTCAGCCATTTTTCGGACCTTTACAATCAGTATTAAACGATAGAGTTAAATTTAGAATCTTTATTATTTAAAACACTGCCAATGTGTAAGTTCAATACAATTTTATTGATGATTTTTAATACAAACAACAAAAAATATGTTGGTTTGTCTATTTAAAGTTTTTTAACGGGATGATATAGCTTGTGACCATGTTGAAACCCTTTAGTTTGAAAAAATAATATGATCAAATTAAATTGAATAACCGGATATGAAATTATTACCTAGGTTCATTATCAATCTGAAAGTATGATAAGCAGCTAAATTTCATTACTCTCATTATTCAAACTATGCAAATTGACCTTCTTCGATCTTGCCTAACCATTTTGAAATACTGCATTAACGTGTTTGTCATATCCAGCTGCAGTATCATTATATGTACGGTGTTACCTTTATAACTGATCAACTGAATTTAAATTGTTTATATATAAATAGCTAGTGATTCATTTAAAAGAAAAAACTAGTAGTGGTCTCCGACAGATCAGTCATCTCTTATATAAAATGCAATGTCCTGACTGATGATCAACGCAGAGCCGATTCTATTAAAGCTAGAGACTTGAAATTTGGAAGGTACATCCGTCCAATAATGTAGAGGCGTACTAAGAAAGGATTTTGCAAAATTTTGAATTTAAAGGGTAGAATATGCGAAAATTCATCCCTCCCATAAGCAGCCATATAACAGATGAAACAGCTGATTCGTATTTATTAATGTGTTATTCTGGTTACTATGGTGATAATTTTAAACTCTTTCAAATAAAGTGTGTTGATTTTATAATAATAGGCCTAACCTAAAATTGTGTTAAACCTTTGGTCCAAATAAGCTGTTTTATTTATAATGTGTAACAATAATATAATGTTAAATTGTAATATTAGATGTTTGAATTATTATATTTCATAGGTTTTAAAGGCCTAACCTAAAATTGTATTAAACTTTTGATTCAAATCAGTTGTTTTATTAATTATGTGTAACAATCATTAGGCCTATGTTGAATTACACGGGATACGAATTACAGGATGTTGAATTACACGGGATATGAATTACAGGCTTTCAAAGTTTCAAATTAAGCAATAGCGAAGCATTGCCGGGTCCACTAGTAACTTATATATAGTTAATCGAGTTTAGTGAATATATTTTAAGTAAATGATTTTAGTTTATCTATACTGTAATTTAAGTGCTAATCTAATAATAGTTCCGAGGTTATATTATAATTTATTTTGATAATAACTAATATTTCATTTTATTTATAATTATTATTTCAAATAGTTATATTATAGTTGTACCACAGAAA
This sequence comes from Philaenus spumarius, assembly GCA_018207615.1. Classification (NCBI taxonomy): domain Eukaryota; kingdom Metazoa; phylum Arthropoda; class Insecta; order Hemiptera; family Aphrophoridae; genus Philaenus; species Philaenus spumarius. Next base: position 748,904 of record JAGFPH010000149.1, read on the forward strand.
GTAATTAAAATAGTTTTAATAATTCAAATCAACAAATGAATAATATCAGAATAAAGTAATATACAGCAGATTAAATTACATCTTTTAGAAGATTATACGAACATGGAAAGCACAAAAGAATCATCGCTCTGTTCCAATTGTATTTTTCAGACTCAAGGATTGAATTTAAATTTTTGCATTTTTACTGATCACATCTTTTGCATGATTTCACTTGTTACTTATAGTGTTTAATTGATTTGTGTTGTAGTTTTTGACGTAGCAAAGAAAGCGTATCGTTTCATTGGTTGCAATATTTAAAGATAATGTTATCACCAAAATATTATGAAAATGGACACTTTTAGCTAATTATTATAATATAACCCCATCAGATCAATCCAGACCATGATATTTTATAGAAAATAATGTTTTTATTACGTCCTCTTTTACCAAAGAAATTGGAATACGCATAGCATTCTGGAAATATGTTTTACAAACAATGGCTATCGATTCTTTTTTCCGATCAAATGTCACTCCAACTATCGACAGAAGGCAGTGTGTCACCTAACCCTATTTGGTATGTAAAGGACAGGTTGAATTGTAATAGGATGCGACGTCTCCTTGGGTAGGGACATGTTGGTTGACACGTCAGCCGAGCGCCTTGTCCTTTCTCTTTATTCCATTCATATCATTCGTGTGTGTAGTGTTCGTTTGTCTATATGTGTCTTCTGTGTTGTGGTCGTAGGCAGAGTAAGTATTGTTACAAGCAATCTCTTAGAACTCAGGGAAATGTATTTTTACTTCCTGAATCTCTATTTGTACCGTTTTCACGCCTCGAGAATTACTTACTTTTTTACGTTTTTGTTTCCTTTTATGCGTAGGCTTATTGACAAGAATTAGCTGACGTTTAACGGTTATAAGCAATATTGGAATAAAGTTCGTATTTATTAAACGGATCAAATTGACAATATAAATTGTTATTCCAGTATTTATATTGATTGTGGTTTGATTAAGAATGTTTATTGTTGATCACAATCAAGAGTTCCATTTATTATAAGAAGATATATTTAATGAAATAAATTAACCCAGTGCATGTCCTAAATACCTCCACAATTATAATACAATTATGGGATTCCTGTAATTGAATGTTAAATTGTATTTATATAGAACCATTTATAGTGTTTAAAACAGTAATTTATTATTTGCATATATATATAGCAAATGTAAACCCTGCCTGATACAAAACGTTATAAACTCAAATTCAGCTGAAAATTGGTTGACCATTGTTAATTTAAGAGTTGTTATATTACAGTTTACTTTATTTATATTTATACTGTAATGTTTACTGTGTAATGTACAAATGAACATACGTGATCGCAATTCGCTTTTCAGTGAAGTAATGGGACCTGAGAAGAAGCTGCATCACGATGCGCAACTTGGTCGTACGACTTTATGACGACTTTATTTATCATATACAAACTGATCTTGTAGTTCTAGTTGTTTGTTATTGAGTAAAAATTAACGTTTATATATACTTCCTACAAATTTTATCTTATAATCTGACGTATCGATGGAGTGAAGATGAAATAAACAAAGGGGAAATAATTTGAATTTCACCATTTATTCAACGACCCATTGGAAGATCCTGCCTTATTGATTTGATTTTTTATAGGAATGCACTCTTTCTTCCACAGTCTAGACAATATAAATTCAAAGTTGATGAGACGAAGTAATCTCCGAATATCCAGAAAAACTTTCGGTTGAGCATTGAGTTTTGTATTCTCTTCCCGAGTAAAGACTATATTTTTTCCTTTTGTGCCGAAATTGGTCTATTGTCTTCTATAATTCGCGGCATCTGAGCTTCATGATCCCTAATGAGTAAAACGTTAGCAAGTAATTTTGTTCCGATCAATGGTAAAACGCAAAAACATCGGTGCTTTTTATCAGCTTGTATCTCCAACACTGCATTTGAATAATAATATTGAAAAATCGAAACCAACGTTTTCGAAGTGCTAAATCGAAACTTTGCAGGCTGATACGCAGAACGTTAATGAGCGGTTTTGTGCTTTACGAAGCTTGGGAAACATTGGTACACGACGAAGTCAGTTTTGGAATTTTTTCATACTAATGATTTCGTCTGTTGTTCATTCCACTCCACGCTTTGTCCTCTGTTCGTACAAATTCAAACTGATAAAATGTCATAAGATTTGTTTATTTTGAATATGCATAGATTTTTTTAAACATTTGTACAAAATATTATTTTAGTTTTGATACTTTTGTAATGTGTTTTCTAGTGTTATTATTAATACTGATTTAAGAAGCCTGAATCAACATTTATAACAGTTTAACATTCACCTCTCTTAATGGTTTTTTTTTTTGGGGCTTGGATGAATGGTGGACTAGGGAGTTTCTAACCTGGCATAAAGACATAATGGATCAACAATCAACCTCTCTCGTTTTATTGTATGTGTTCATTTTGTCATTTCATTGCATATGTAATATAACCATTAGCAATCCCTTCAAAACTCTGCGGGTAAATTGGTTCTGGTTAGGGCTGGAACAATATCCTAGGCCATATTTCCTAAACGTCATCATTAATCATAGTGACAGTTTTGAAAGTAAGAATCAATATCATATTTTGTCAGAGCCGTACCTCTAATGTAAGAAATATGTCCTTCCCCTTAAAGCGCCTAACTCTAAACTCTATTTCTTAAAAATAAAATTCACAGTTTCACAGAAATAAATTAAACTTTGTAAAACAATTAAGAAATTGAATAAAAAAAACTCACTCCTATCATTCAATCTCTTGACTAAAAAAAACCGATTAAATTGTTTTAAAGATATGAAAAGAAGTCAAAACGTGATTTTAAATTACCAGGAGATTGCCACTTGAAAACTACTGTGTGTCTTTCTTTTTCTCTAAAACTACCAACAGTCATTGTATGTACTATATTTTGGAATATTCCAGTTAAATTGAAAGTGTAATTAGGTACTATTATAACTATTTCTTACACCAAGTACAAAATTTCTGACTACTTTCAATGAAGGGGTTACAACATTTCAGTGAAATCTAATTCCTACATGATATAATATTGTGGTTAGAAAAATAAAACTACATTTACAAATACTTTTTTTGTTAATAAATTACACATGTAATAAATTTTTTAATATTATAACTAGAACACACTGGGTGCGAAATGACAAAAAGTCCCTAAAAGATTGTTAGCAATTAAGTCAGGTCTAAAAACATTAATTTGCTTACTTTTTGTATTTCCTAAGTAAGTTACATTAAAATGATTGGCAGATTGGTATTCAGGACCACATAAGCATTTTACAAAACTAGTTACAAGCTTTTCTTTCTATTATTTTAATACAGTTTATGAATAAAAATGGTTAGCACTTCCACTACCATTACAAATGATAGTTATATTAAACTAGTTGGCTGATTTGTAATTAGCATGAAACAAAAATTACACTAGTATATATCTTAAAAAATATAGCTTTTATATTAATTTGGGTAGTTGGATGATATTTTTTAAATTGAAGTAATTAAATGTTTTGGTTTAATTGCTCTGTTTTCAATATAACTTTACAAACAATGTTGTGCAAAACTTTTACAAGACACTCAAATGACAAGTTTTTCCAAAAATAGTGCATCTTTTTTCTGTTTTTAGTTTAAAAAAATAATCTTCATTGGTTTATCCTAGTCCACAACATCACTTTATTTTATGCTTTGCATGAATTTAACATGTTTCAAAATTTAACATAAATGTAAACATTTGTTCAAACCAATTATTTTTGCACTTCAAGTAACTACAAAACAAACTCAATTATAGTTTGGCATTAGCATACAAGCTTTGGGAAATAACAAAGCGTATTATATGATTTGTTTGTTGTGAAGCATGAAATGAACAATAGTTGCTGCTGTAGTTGTTATGAAACTCTGCAAGATGTAGTACATCCTTAAGAATAAAAAAATAGAGTTAAAATCTATTCTAAAATGTGTGTAGAGAACTATTAATGGAGTGAAGCAGTGTGTGACACTAGTAATCATTAAAAACAAGGCTTTTCTTCATTTGAATTTGTTGGTTATTGCAAAATATGTTGATTGTAAATTACATAAATAAATTAATAACGTATTATAGACTTCTAAAATAAATTCACTTATAAAACAAGAAAATGAAATATTATGTTATTTTTGCAATATTTCTTCTGTACGATATACAATCTGATGAAGCCATCTTTCTTGTAAAGCAGTGTAGATCATATATTATCTCAGAAATATATAAGGCAGACAATAACTCATGTCATGGTAGGAAACTAGTTAAGCAGAAAAAAGGAACTCTGGTAACGGAAAGTTTAATAAGTTTCTAGATTGTATATTCTTTGGACACCAAGTATGTAATTGAACAAGTTGAAGTATTTTTTGTAGTCTATAAATAAAGTTTTTAAGGAGTGTGAGAGGGAACAAAATATATGTTGAGATTGGTTCTAGACATATTTTACTTTAATTGCAGTTTTAATTTTGTTCTAAATGTTCTTATTATGAAAACATTTATTGTTTCTCATTATGAAAACATTTATTGTAATTGAATAATTTAGGAAGTTCTTGTGTAAAGATAAATTTTTAAAATAGTTTCTGTAAGGTATACAGAATATTAATTAAATTTGTTCACAGAAAAAGTTCTGTTGTTTCTATTTATAAACTGGCATTCTGAATAATGGGTTTAGTCCCACTTTTTTTAAGTGACATATTAAGCAAATACATTCATGATGCATAACAAAATTTCAAACTGTTATCGTTCAACAAGCATAATAACATTTTAAATTCAACATTTATGCTACATATGTGGAACACACTAAGCTATTGAAAAAAAGCTAAAGCCATTGCATGTCTTTGTAATTATCACTACCAGTTTAGACAGAAGCTACAAATTTAAAAATTTTAATATATATTGTTCAAACATATTGCTTAAAGCTTATTACAAAATGTATATTTGACCAGCTTTATGCTATGCTACTTAACTTCACTTATAGTACAGAATACTGTTGATTAAGCTATTATACTACCATATTGGTTAGTATATTCTAAAGAAAGGTACTAAGGCTTTTTGAGCATTTCCGCATTGGGCTTATCTTTCCAGACTTTAGATATTGGTTTTGTCCATGTGTTATTTCACGAATTGGCTTTATCAGTCCTATGGACGCAAAAAAACAAATAAAAGCAATCTTTTTTGTGTAATTAATAGTAATATGTTTCACTTGTTCCTTCGGTTTTTCAATAAGTTGTTTTATTAAGAACAATTAGAACTTTAATATTAAACTTAATAATCTTTAATTGATAAGCTTTTCATAAAACTAGACTTTATTCTTAATTTTGTTTGTTTTGATTTGTTACAGAGCCTGTTGGTATTCCTGCTGGAGTAGTTAAACCCCGTAGATTATCTGACTCAGATTGGGTCCTGCTAGAAACTTTAGATACTAAATTACCTCGTTCGACATGCTCTGGACGGTTTCTTACAATGCATAAACGAAGACGAAAACGCCTGACCACCAGGTCTCTATCCCAGGATGCACCAGCCCTATTGGATGATATTCATCATGGACAAGTTCAGGTAAGATTTGTTTTTTGGAAAGTTCTAATAGTGGTATATCAATTGTAATGTTTATCGGGATAATCCTGTACTTTTTATTAACTATTACAAATAACTCAACATATTTTGTTAATTTTTAGGGTTCAAACCTTAAAAAGAAAAATAGATCGCAATACTTTGTTTGTCCGTCTGTCTGCCACAATTGCTTTTCTCTAGAATGGACAAAATTATCAAAATGAAATTTGACACAGTTATACTACAGTGAACCTAAAAACATCAACATTTTTCAAATATTAATAGGAATTTTAGGAGGTCAAAGTTTTATAAATAAAATTCTGTTGTATTATGTAAGACTCTTCTGCTAATTTTCGCAAGGCCCTCTAAAAGAATGTTTTGACAGTCTTTCAGTTCAAACATTTCAACCCTATTTTTCTAAATTTTTCTCACTTAAAATAAAGATAAACAAATCTAGTGCCTCATCCAACTCCTCATTTTAGGGTTATACACTGAATGAAATCTGTACACATAGACAGATACCAGTATAATATGCTCTGATATGATTCAGGTTTCAACTGATACTACAGAATATACCAAAATCAGTGAATTTAAATTGTACCTCATAAATAACATTGTACAATATCTATCACATACATCACAGAATAAAATTTCAAATAATGTTATTTCCATCAATAGATTTGTAATGGTCATTACTTTAATGATCAGTGTATGTTTTTCATTAGCAACTGCTTTCTACATATATTTATGCTATATATATTGTATTCACATTCTGCTTAAATAATTCTCTAATTATTTATCTATACGTTCACAATTGCTAGGATGAAAATCAACTATTTATGCCACTAATCTACTGTATATTTTCTAATTTACGTTAAATTATTCTGTATGTGGTTTATCTTTGTGTGAATTTAAATAGATAGTAGTGCATTTTTTTAATCTTTGGTATAATCCTTGCATTGTAACAGCTAAATTTACTGTCTGGTTATTTATGTTGTTCTTAAAGTTATGCAGTATGTTGCCTAACTTAATAAAGCACTTTTAGTTAAAATAAAATACAAGTTTTAAATTTATTTTTCAGTGTGTGTTGGACCGTGTGTGGCAATGGCCCTTTAATGCTTTCACATTGGACACTGTTACAGGAGGTAAACATTTCCTATGTAATTTACTAGTGTTTAATTTTTATATTTACTATCTTCTCTGTATTTTGTTGCTAAACATATATTTTTAATCTTTAAACTTAATTTTATGTTTAATTTGTTTAAAACTGTTTTTATTTTCTAAATAAGATATTAGGTTTTCATAAACTTTGCAGTTGCACGAAAGTTCTCATTATACATACTGTTTGATATGAAATTTTTATTTTCTTCAACATTTAACATTTTTATAAACAATATAATCACAGAAAATAAGTTCATCTACCCATACCAGTTAATAGTGGTTGATTTTTATACAAACGTTGAAAAAAGAAAACAAGAATTTAAACTTCTAAATTATCAACAATAGTTCATGTGTACCTTACTTTAAACTATGTTACAACTGAGGCTGCATGAGGTAATAAATATTACATTACAATAATACATCCATATTATTACCTGAATATAACACAAAATGTCTTAAAATATTTTCAAAAAACTTATAATTCATACATTATGAAGCTAAAATACTTAATCAGTGAACATTTAACTAGGCAAAATTATAAGCATCCTCCATGTATAACTTATTTGTAAAATGTTAACAGTTCGTTAATTTTGTCGTAATTTATTAACCAGGATTTACTTTTTTTAGAATTATATTCAGTTTTTTCATGATTTTATATTTCAAGACAATTGACTAAAACCTTAGACATTAAACAGAAAAGATCTTTCAAACCATGATTTATAAATTAAGGCTGCCCTGCATGGCACTTCTGGTTTGATAATATTGCTCAGATGTGGACATGATTAAAATTAAATGTATTTGAATTTATGATCTCTGAGTCTTTCAAAAATTGTTGGAGTAATTTTGGGTATTGTTTAGTTTGAAATATGTATATTTTTTTATATTTCAAAAGTTTTTGTTGTTGTTAGCAATATAGTAACATTATAAAAATTTTGTGACATTTACTTAGCTACATTCAACTTCCACTTGAAAATAAAACAATGTCTTACTAACTTGAATATTGTATTCCCACATACAATAACAAAACACACTATATTATAAATTCATCACGAAATTTCATTTTATGAGTGAGTAAATGTTCTGTATTTGCACAATATAACAAGTAAATCAAATATAGCACACTCACTCGAGCTATGTAAATGTTAGCAAATTTGATCTATAATACAATTCTTATTAGTGAAGCCAATGTAAACTCTTAAATTGTTAATTACATTTTTGCCAGTAATTAGACTTTTCGTAAATAATATTTTCTAACGTAAAATGTGTCTTTTATTAATACTACTGTATCACTGTATCAACATTACATAAACACTGCCATTTATGGTTGTTTTTTATCAGTTTATTGCTTTTAAAGTTATTTTGTTAAAGTATACAAATAGAGGTGTAAATAAACCACATGTCCAAGAAAAAAAATATCAAAGAACAATCGTTTAGTTAAATTTGATTTACTTACTTAATTTAAATAAGTAAGTAATTTCATAATAACAGTTACATAAATATAAACGTTTTAAAAAGAAAACTATATTTTTCTTAATGTTTGTTTTACAGGAAGATCACTGCCAGTTTTGTGTGTTCATCTGTTCCATTGGTACGGCCTGATGGATCACTTCAACCTAGATGTTGTGCGAGTTTGGAAG
>JAGFPH010000149.1:757296-793445 GCA_018207615.1 Philaenus spumarius
TTACTTTTTTCCATCATAATTTAATCTCTACATGATATACATTTGACGATATCTTATAAGAATAAAAGGAAACGTTCATGGCCAACTAAAGTGTGACCCGTACAGAGATAGGACGTTTTCGCATAGGTGAATGGACGCCTGATTTTTTATTTTTGCATTTCTTTGGCGAGTTATGAGCAAAGCAGGAAAAAATATTACCGGATTGATTGATTTGGACAAAACTCATCATGGCTAGCAAAACAATCTTTGGAATTCACTGTAAATTAGTACAGTTTTTGCAAATGTAGTATGTCTTTCAATGGAGCACTTTGAATAAGTATGTTTTTTCTTTGCTACTCATAATTAAAGCACTTGAAAATGCTGTGTTTAGTAACCCATCTACAAATTCATTAAAGTCTTTGCATGAGCCATGATGAAATAGTAAAATAATTTAGAAAAAGAAGATTGAAAATAGAATGGAAGATATTTAAAATGTATATATGCAGTTATTTAAATATAAAAATTAAAAACGTTGGATACATTTAAATATAAAACTAAAAAGAGTGCAGTATAAATAACAGCAAAACACAAAAGACTAAAGTGAGGAAAGCTATAAGCATGGACTTGAAGTCCTCACTCAAGTCCATTTTGAAAAATTTGCAAGAAGCTATAAATTTAATCAGTCTCAAAACAAGCTCAAGGTATAATCAAGCTCAACTACTACCTTTCCATGCACTTATGTTTATTTCATACACTATTTTTGGCTAAATGTGGTAGTACATAATTTTGCGCAATAGCCCGTCAATGCTGTTTCAACATATCTACCTAATTTCATTCCAATGTCGCTCAAAGGGTTAATTGAAACAATCAACAAAGACCGAACCATATTTATTAACAATTTCTGATGTAAAATACGCTGGAAACTGAGATATTTTTGTTTTACTTACAACAAATTAACTTAATTTTTGTTTTACTTTAATAAATTAACTTAGAAACATATTTAAAACTCAAAACTAAGTTTTATTGAACTCAAAAACTGCAAAATGGTAACTTATACAATTATTTCATTACTATTATGTTTATTGCTATTGTTATTTAATGTCAATATAATTATAAGGTTTACTTAGAAAAATAAAACACAATACTAAATTACATAACAAAAGTCAAAAATATAAATTTATTCCATACATTTATAAAATTTACTGTATAAATTTTAGATTTTTAACAAATAAATCAACCTTTAATTTTGTAATAAATTTTGCCAATTAACGAGTTTTACTTTTAATATTTTTTTAAAGAAAAAAATAATTATTTCATCAACTATAAAAGCATAAATACAACAAAAAACTAGACTTAGATCAAACAAAAACTTAGCAATCATAGCATATTACGCTATAGAAACCACAAAAGTAACCTAGCTGCTATAATAGACTAGCAGAGAATTACTTTTGCCTGAACATAGATGTAGCCAATTGCTGAGAATTGTATACAAATATTTGCAAATATCACTGCTAACAGCACACAACAGACAAACAATCGCCAGAATTCAAAACCTTTGGTTTGACAGACCGCAAAAATGTGATTCCCACAGAATAAGAGTTAAATCTTATTAATTGTATTCTGCACTAAATTAAAACATTTACATAGGAAAGCAAGATTTACTTCTTCTTCCATGCTACAATAAGATCTAATTACAAACAATATTATTTGAATTTATGTTGCAGGTTTAGTGGAGGAAGGTTATCATAGTACAAACCCTTACCACAATTCAATACATGCTACAGATGTGACACAGGCAATGCATTGTTTCCTGCAAGAAGAAAAGGTAGGCCTACATTGTTACTAAAGGACCTCATCAAGTAACATACTCCACAACAGTCATAGATAATATCATTTTCAAACTATACCAACAATATAAATGTAGACATTGTTCAATTTTGAATTTTATATCATTGGATACAGGGAGTGGCTCTATTTGGTGAGGAAGGGTACAAACATCACATGTATTAAAAATAAATCTGGTAATACTATAGGGCTCAAATTCTTTTTTGAAAATAAAAATTGAGAAAATGTTAATACAATGTTAACAAAGAAAAAAATTTAATCTTTATATTGCCTGTTCCATCACAAGAAAAAGTACTTTTTTCAAACCAAGGTAATATTGGTTTCCAGTGACTAATTATGACAGGTATATGTATTTTTAAAAACATCAACTCTAGTCTTAGTCCAGTCAAATAGTACACTAAAACTCGCTAAAATCGCAAACTAACGGCTAGTTCTGATTTTTTTAATATGTTGTTAGGACACCTACCAGTAGTGTATATCCAAGTTTGCAGCTTCGAAAGATCTGTGCTAACATCGTAGCACGCGACAAACCGTGAAATTTTCGCACTTTTTTCACCATATCTCCTAAACTATGCGTTTTTTCATAAAACATGTTATTTACGTTTTGAAAGTACATTAAATTTGCTACAATTTGAGAGCAGAACCAGCTCTGTAGCGCAGAGATCAGAACCAATATAGCCCTACAAAATTGGAAATATTTTTGCAAAAAAGTGCAATTTTAAAATTTGGTCAACTTTTGACACCGGAATCGGGGAAAATACTCATTTTAAGGGGTAAATCATAGGAGAAGATGCTGTAGCGAATGTTTTTAGCTTTAATTTAAGCACATAACGGCGTCTGTAGATCTAACAGTTTCGTCACAATGCTTAAAAATATATATATATAAAGATATATATATTTAACATATTAATAATGTATTATCAAGGTAATTAATTCAAAAGTTTTTTTTATATATCTATATGCATATTTTCGAGAGATATTGTTGGGTTGGAAAAGTTAATTTTACCCGCTTCGTAGGTGGTTCGAAATCGTCAGATTCAGCACAAAACAACGTCTGTAGGTCTAACAGTTTCCTCACAATGCTGAAAAATAAAAAAAATGGAAAAACTGCATTTTTCGCAAATTGTCTCTGTTGAGTTCTTACGATGGTTTGAGGGTTATTTGACTAAAGCACATGTGAAATTCTTCAAATGTGTCTTTCGTTAGTTGAATGCGATTAAAAAAGAAAATTGCAGCCCCCTTCCCCCTAGACTGTGGAATCAAAAATCACAAATCTAGAAAAACCTATATAGATCATTTACCAATATAAATGAAATGTGTGATAGCTCGGTCAAGGACCTATGTCTTTGAAAAGGAATTGATGAGATAAGGACGAATAGAAAAGGAGCTCGGTGCTCCTTCCCTTATAACTGAAAAGTACGCAGGCAGGTATAGTCCTTCGGTCACAAATAGGGTTCTCATTTCTCATTCTCAGTTTAGTTTCTATTACTCGTCACGCGCTAACGAAATAATGTCGGCTCCAGGATGGGGCAGAGAAGGACACAAAAACTGCCGAACGCTTAAGGCACTATGGTTTTCTGCAGTGCAACGAAGTCATCTTTGAAGAGTCAACTATCATAAAAATGGCTGAGGAGAAGTTGCTGGCGAACGACAACAACAAACGACGACTAATTGCTTTGATGGGGACACGTAACCTGCCCCGATATTTTAGGTACATTTGGAACTGCCCCGCTCATTAAAGAGGATCAAGAAGGGTCGCCTCGCCAGACCAGAAATGCTTAAATTGCCCAACTGATTGGAACGCATACTAATAAATATTAGGTTAGGTTAGGTTGGTTTGGTTTGGCTAGAAACTGCAGTCACTGACAGGACGCAGTTTGTGGCATTGTAGATTAAATTTTGTGTTTTAGTGTTGTTATACAGTTTAGTATATTCAAGTTTGTGATAAGTGATTTTGATTACCGTAACAGAGTTTGTAGAAAACAGGGGAGCAAAGAAAAGAAAAATTAGTGGTAGGGTGACAGATAGATGTTATGAAAAAGCCTAACGACCCATGTGCTTGGTGCCGACTGTGAGTGCCGACTTACTATTTGGAGGGAATTTGGAGGGAAAAATCCCGTACCTATGTCAGGTAGAAAGTTGGGGCAATTTCAGAATTTCTGGTCTGGCGAGGCGACTCTTCTTGATCCTCTTTAATGAGTGGGGCAGTTTCATCGTTTCAAAAGTATTCAAAATGTCGGGGCAGTTTCACTACGCCCGCTTTGATATGCTCCGCCTTCCAAAGCCAGAGAATTGAAACGAATCAGGCACTGGAGGATGCTGACTGTGATATTGCCAAGGTCCAGGTTGGCACTTGACAAGAGCACCTCTTTTCAGTCAGTGCTAATCATTGGAGAAGATGTGGACCTCCTCGTCCTTCTCATTGGTTTTTGATCAACTGTGAAAAACTTGTTTCGATCGCTTTTTTTTAACGCTAAGATTGACCTTGTTCGTTTGCCTCCAACGGATGGTGGTGCAACATTCCACGCCTACCGAACTTACCACCAAGTTCAGAAGCGGTTGGCGGTGGAAAAAGATGCCTTTCAATGGGGATGGAAGAAGGCAGATCAGGGGCTCATTCCAACAACAATGATGAGTGAAGTGGCATCCCCCTCCCTTATGAAGTTTCTATCATGCGGGTGCAAGAAAGGCTGTAGCGGTGGCAGCTGTACCTGATTAAAAGCTTGCCTCAAATGCTCAGAACTTTGCAAATTTTGCTCCGGCGTCTCTTGCCAAAACGTCGGCGTAATTCAGATTGCCGAAGGAGGAGAAGACGACGTCGACGATCTACTACCTATTTTTCAAGATGAATCTGACGATTTCGAACCACCCGTGAAGCGGGCAAAATGAACTACTCCAACCCAACAATATCTCTTGTAAATATGCATATAGATGTATATAAAAAACTTTTGAATTAATTACATTGTAAATATATTATTAATAGATTAAATATATATTTCTTGCTGATGTACATAGTTTTCCTTTCAAAATACATCATGAGAACTTTACAGAGCCAATTTGCGAAAAATGCAGTTTTTCCATTTTTAAGCATTGTGAGGAAACTGTTAGACCTACAAACGTCATTTTGTGCTTAAATTAAAGCTAATAACATTCGCTACAAAATCTTTCCAAATGATTTACCCCTCAAAAGGAGTATTTTCCTCGATTTCGGGGTCAAAAGTTGACCAAATCTTAAAATTTCACTGTTTTGGAAAAATATAGCCAATTTTACAGGGCTGTATTGGTTCTGGTATCTGAGCTACAGAGTTGGTTCTGGTCTCAAATCGTAGCAAATTTAATGTACTTTCAAAACGTAAATAACAAGTTTTATGAAAAAACGCATAGTTTAGGAGATATAGTGAAAAAACTGAAAAAAGTTGTAAATTTTGCGGTTTTTCGCGTGCTACGAAGTTAGCACAGGTTTTTCGAAGCTGCAAACTTGGATATACACTACCGGTAGTGGTCCTACCAACATATTAAAAAATCTAAACTAGCCGTTAGTTTGCGATTTTATTGTACTATATGACTGGCCTATCTTTAAAAACTAAGAATTATAAATTATTTTCAAGAAATTATTTTTCTATTCAGATTCGGAAACATCTTACACCACTGGAGATAATGTCTTTCTTAATTGCAGCTGTTACACACGACTTGGACCATCCTGGGGTAAAACGTAGTTATTGTGAGATTTTGTGTTCAGGTTTTATTTTATCTAATTGGTTAATTTGACTAAATCATCCTAACAGAACTATATCTAATCCTCATTCAGCAGCTACTTATTCTGATGATTTTTAAACTCAGGTAGACGTTTCTGAAGTCTGTAAAAAGTGAAACACCTTTGAAATTCTTCTTAGTTTTTTTTTTTTTTTTGGGGGGGGAGGTTTAACGTCCTGCTGTTTTGCACTTAAGGCTAATGAAGACGGGACCTACAGTTTTACGTGGAATCCGAACCACAGCCAACAATGTCTGTTACCCGGAACTTTTCCATTGATGGTTGCCATGACGATTGATAAAGCATTGACGCCTTAACAACCATGGCCATCGTGGCTACTAAATTCTTCTTAGCTTATAAGAGAGTAATTTACTTCATCAACTCTTTCTATCTTGCCCAAATGGCAAATTTAATACAAAATTTTTGAAGTGAAAACTTCTTTAGCGGCGTTGGGCACTTTTTGCTTGGGGAAAAAGCATTGAATTCGCGACCGTTACCACTCGAGATATAGTATGTATTATATATATATATATATATATATATATGTATGTACGCAACGCGAATATACTACATAGCACTTCTTATTGGGAGAGGAAAAAGCATCAAACTCGCGACCGTCACCGCTCGAGATATAGTATGTATGTATATATATATATATGATATTTGTGTTATATGTATATTAAATACCAAAGTCAGCAAAGTCATTAATGTTTTAAATTATTTTATCCTTATTCCTCCTCCTCTAATATTAGTACGGACAAAAAAATATAAATTGGTCATAGAAGTTATCACTTCCAACGTGTGGTCTTAAGCACACTATTTAATTTTTTTTATTTAAAACACTTAAATTATTAAACAATTAAATAGTAAATATTTTCCTTTAATGTAGTTCTACAATGTCTAATAATTTATTACGTAACAATGATTTTTTATAAACTTTTATAATTATAATTCCAAAATATTTTGAATGTAGTATTACATTTAATAACCAACAGATCTTTAACGTTTGTATTTGGAAAGGATTTACATAATTAAATCTATTTTCCATATAATACTTAGTCTATGGAGTAATTTTGTTATCTCCTAATATTGCTAAGTTAAATGTTTATTTTTCTATTTAGATTCGGAAACATCTTACACCACTGGAGATAATGTCTTCCTTAATTGCAGCTGTTACACATGACTTGGACCATCCTGGGGTAAATCAGCCATTCTTAATTGCGACTTCAAACCACCTGGCTGCTCTGTATGAGGTAATGAATGTAAACAAAACCTAATTTAAGCCTAATCAACCTAATTTAATTTAACCTCTCTTGTTGAGGTGAAAATGAGTAATAATATAACTATACTTTTTTGGTGCTGATCGCACTGTATGCACATTGTGGCACATAAAGCAAATATTGTAAATACAATTGTTATTCCTAAAACATCAATTAATTAAGGATATTGATTGCGTATTCCAAATTATGTTTAAATCAATTAAATGTCATTTATTTCATTTCATAACAATTATTGGCAAGTATATCTTACCGTTTGTATATAATAAAATATTATTGAATTTGTAGAATACATCGGTCTTGGAAAACCACCATTGGAGATCAGCAATAGGTTGTTTACTAGAAAGTCACGTAGTAGAAGGATTGGTGGCAGATAGACCAGAGTTGGAGAGGCAAATAAGTTCACTTATCCTTGCGACTGACATCACTAGACAGCAAGAATTCCTCACAAGATTTAAGGTATTTATTAACTATCATCTATGCCTCTAGCTGACAAAGGAAACCCGTAAAAGTATTTTACAAAAATAACAGAGAGCTTGTGATATATTTATTAAATCTGTTATTGATTTAACAAACAAATAATGGTGGCAAAGGTGTGATACAACTTGAACAAATGAAGGATTTTATTTGGACTGGGAAGTTTATAAAAAGTCAGGAAAATCTATAGATGCTTTAAAAATTATGATTACATGTAAAAAAATTGTACATCTTTATTTTGAATAATAATTTTCTTGTTATTTTTGAGACTGTGCAGTGCGTCTCAAGGCTCACTCTGATGTTTGTCCTTGGTGATATGCTACATACGCCGTAGCCCGAATTCTTGCCCATCTGTGTGCCAAGTTCCTTCAGTGTTTCTTGGTGTGTTTTTGTCTTCCTAATATTCTCTGTTTCCAAGGATAACTGAGAAAGGTCTGGTAAAGACATACTCGGTGTGCATAACATCGGCTGGCATGTCTAACACTGAGTTTTTAAATACAGTGTTACTTTGTCTGGATGCCCTGTTCCTGGCATATCCTTCCGCCATTCAGTCACACTTGTTAGTCTCTAAGCAGATATTCTAGCCTCCGATGCTATATAGTTGTCTAGAGACTAATAAGAACTTCTATAGCTCCTGTAAGGCTGCTTCTGAAGGCTCTGGTTATGCATAAGCATTCAAGTCTTTGTAGACTTGCCAGTTTGATCCCTGCAGCAGTTTGACAGATTTTTCCCCGTATGTGATCATCGATTTATATAACCAAGGAGCTAAATGAGGTTTGAGTCCACTGCTAAAACCGATAAAATGTCATCAGTAGTGCCCAATTCCTCTTATGGATCAAGTTGTCTAAGTTTGCATTCGACATCAGCTTGTGGCCATGACCTCTAACCATGATTTACCATGAGGGAGGATATAAGCAGCGCCTGCTTCTAAGCATGGAGTCCATCCACCTTGTTTCAGTTGGGTCCACCCCACACTCTCATTGTTTTTGAACCCTCTAAGTCCAAGAAAGGCACTCAAGAAGGGTGTACTCAATTCTGCCTACAAGATTATGTATCACAGGATTTTCTAAGTAGGCACCCCTTTTCTTATGTATCTTTTCACCAGCCTCTTTTGTGGACTGGACTTTAAGAAACTCCACCAGAAGTTCTAGTTCTCTTTATGGTTTTCCCTATGTGTCTTGGTGTCATAGGGTAGATAAACTGAGCATACAATTAGACCTGGGCTATGCTTCACAGTAGGTTATCACCTAAATGATGCCTCTGGTACAGAATTTTTAATAAAAGCAAGCATTGCAATCCCATCCTGACAAATAATGCAAGTTCTATTTTAGTAGCAGCATACAAGCTACCTTCAGCATCTCTCAGTCCTGTGATCCAGCCTTGGTAAAGCTAAGACTTCTGCATCTGTGCCAGGTCGATGCTGTTTTTTAATTTTTATTTGAAGGTGTGGCAGACAGAGGCCGAAGCCGCCTTTCTTTGGTGGAGGTTTGATTAGAGGACCTTCAAAACTGTCTTTTCTTGACAGCAAGACAAGAGTGACTTGCCACAACTCCACATGAGCTTTGCATCCCACTATTCAAGATCAACTAGAAGACAAAGGTATGACCTTTAGGGTCTTTCCGGTCTTTAACCTTGAAGCTTGGATTTTGTTTGTCATTTTATAAGCTATGGTGGATCCTTTCTGGAGGTCCCACCAGCTTAATAGGTGCTCTGAAAAATACCTTGGTAGCCTGCAGAATATCCTTTCAGTCAACAACAATGAGTTTGATGTTCTTGCACATTGGTATTAACTAGAGATGATTTTCATATCGAGGACTTGTTTTGGAGCTTGATATTATAAATGCTCCTCTCTCCATATAAGAGTCTGGAAAAACTGAATATGTACAGTCTTCCATGCTTTCAGATTTGTCTACAATGGCATTTTCAATGATTGTACCTTGCTCAGAGAACTTGTCTTTGGGATAACTTTTGAGTACAACTGCTATTTAGATGGAGGCTAGAAGTTTCCTAAACAAAGTTCCAGATTCCGCCGATGTTGTCGCAAAAGGCTCTCCAGACTATTTATTTCTTCCGAGTTCTAGTTTAGGTGGGAGTTGAAGCTTCAGGTCTACTGCATTTCTGTCTCCGTCCATGAAAACGGGAACATTGGTGGCTATGGCACCTTTGTTTTTCCATTTATCAAATTTGAGTCATATATCAGGCCTCATTATGATGACTTGACCTTAAGAATACATTTCCTTCATTCCACATTGTGTCAGACCATCTGCTTGGTAGTGTCCGTCAGTGAAACCCTGGGATGTCAGACTGTATGTTTACGAGGCAGTGGCGTAACATTGCATCTTTTAGATTATTCTCAAAATGCAAAAGAAACAGACTTTACTAGCTTTAAAAGTAACTTGTCCCTGTGTTGTTGTTTTTAATTTTGTTTCAACTTTGTTATATTAGTATTTTAAATATTTATCTACTACTAACTGTAGTAGATGAAGTATAAAATGGCTAACACACTGTTATGCGTAGCTAGCTAGTTAGTTTTTATTTAAGAAGACTACATTTTGTATAAGTTCAAAATTGTAAAACACAGATATTTTCTTACAATCCATAGCTGTTATACAATTTGAGCAATTACAGAAATATACTTTTTTTTAATTAAAAATTCTCACTATCCAAAATATGTATAGATTTGGTTGGCATTTTAAATAGCGGGACTCCACTATATATTACACGAATAATTTTTTAAATTAATACCTGAACCTTACCAAACACATATGGTAGATTCTAAAATTGGAAAGGAAATGGTTTTGTTTAGCTTTTTATCTATTGAAATTCTAAAAACGTATTTTTGTCTGTGATTAATAATATTTAGTAAATTTCTCTGTGTTGTGTGTAAAAATGTAGTTTAGGATTCAGAGATAAAATTTACAAAATCCAAATAACATAGGAATTTCCACTTTCTCTGAGTGAAATAGCGTAAGAAATAACTAAAATTAAAAAGTATCAAGTAAATAGAAATTAACAAATCAACTTATTTTACATAATAACTTAGATGAGTTTGAATAATACAAAGGTACAATATAGCCATTAATATGTACTTGTGTATGAGAATTTAACATATGTTATTATTTCAGAGGTATTTAGATCAAAGCTTATTGGACATGAGTAAAGCAGAAGATCGACATTTTATTCTTCAGATTGCTCTTAAGTGTGCAGACATTTCAAATCCCTGTAGACCATGGGATGTCAGTCGCAAATGGTCACAGAAAGTTTGTGAAGAATTTTTCCGCCAAGGCGATTATGAACGGCAACTCAATCTTCCTGTAACTTCTCTTTGTGATAGGCATTCAACATCTGTACCAAAAATTCAGGCTGGTTAGTTTCTCTTTACTTAATAATTTGTTTGTTTTCCATTTACAAATGATATTGCTATCAAATAATACTACTTAGATAATTACATAAGCAATTTTCTTACCAATCTTTAATTAAAATATCTAATAAACCATTTGAGAAAAACTCAAAATAATTTTCACTTTTCGCAAATGTACAACTCAAACATGTATCAAAAATTATTTTCATTTAACCAATTTTATACTAGTTAATGTCTTTCAAAGTAATATTTAATTATGTATGAAAAATACACCATAAAGACATTAATATAAATATTCTTTATATTTCAGGTTTCTTCCGGTTTGTTGTTGCACCATTATTTGAAGAATTTCACCGCTTCTTGAACACTGGCTTATCACATAGTATGATGAGTCACCTTCGAGGAAATCAGACTCGTTGGGAAGCTCTTCTTCAGCAAGAGTTAGCAGAAGAAACAAGGACAGAAATCTCAGAAGCAGAAGAAATCCCAGTTGATGATGTAGAACCTGAAAATGGTTATGTTGAAGAAGAACCTTTGGATTCAAGAAGGAATTCTCTGCGAGAAAATATCTGTCTTGGTGATAAGGTGAGTTAAGTCAGTTAACGAAAGGGTTTTAGTCATGTTGTTAGCTAAAAACACTTTTGAAAAATTAATATCAAAACAATAATGTTTAATGTTTCTAATTCACTATAGGATATTGATCTATAAATTGTTCTTATACATTTATATTCTGTATAAAATCATTAATAGAAAACATAAGTATTTACTTGTTAATTTACTCTTTTAGATTAATTAAATTATCTAACATAACTTTTTTTCCGAATATGTTACAAAGTACATAAAACACCATTTAAATCTCATTCGTCCAAATGTAATATTTTTAGATTCATTACTTATTTTGAATCTCTTCCAATGATAATCGTGTTTAACTTGTTTGTTGAAATGTATGCCTATTGAATTATTGTATGCACTTATCAATTTTGGTTTTGGTCTGTAAATTTTTCAATGTCTTAAAAAATGTATATTGTATTGCATAATCACACTGAATATATTATAATTTATTTTTAAAATTTTCATTCCAGGTTGGAAGAAGACATTCAGTACCTCTGAGTGTTTCCCGCAGTCCTGGTTTACCAATTACAGTGGTGAGGCGAGAAAGCTTACCAGTAGTTGACAACAGGCGACGATTTACTCTTGGTCCAATCCTGCACTTAGAAGAAGATGAGGAAGATTTACAACTCTCAATACTGTCTTCTTGTAGCAGTAGTGGTTTACACAGGTCATCAGAAGGAACAAATGGACAAGACGAACGCCCAGTCAGTGCTGAAAATTTGTTGCCTGAACCAACTATTGCAAGTATCACAAGTAGTATAGAGGCTAGCAGACTATCAAGTGTGTTACATGGTGCTACGTTAGCTCCTCCTTCGCGGCTGACACGTCAACAGACTTTTCCTCCGTTACAGCCTTATGTGCGAGTGCGGTATATGTCTACAACTGGTGAAATTCATACGGAATCTACAACATCATCATCATCAAGTGCTAGTGAACGTTCGAGGACAGGTGGGGATCAATTAAAAAGGGAATCAAGTGATGAAACTTGTGGAGAAAAGGGAAACAAAGTGGCTAAGCTTGGGCGAGAAAAGGAGAACGTAGATCCAAGAAAAGAGTTGGATATTGATATTTCTAGCCTCAAAAATAGAAGGAATATTTTACAGGTAACGCTAATAAAATGTTTACTTTTATTAAAATCTGTAAATTTGTTTAATAAACTTACTAATTTCACAAAAATTCAAAAAGCAAAATTGATTCAAATTAGGAATAAATGCAAACAACAACGAACTGTGATCAGAGATTTTGGAATTGTTTTGTAGGTTTTACTATAAATATATTAATATTTCATTTTACCTTTGAATTGTCTTTGAAATTTAATTTAATGTGATTATGTTTAGGGATTATCAAGGCGAAGAGGTTCTGCTCCAGTTGGTCTACTTAGAACGGAAGAACATACAGTGCCATTGAGGTGTTCTACAGATAGGAGAGGATCGGTACCTACAGCCATCGCAGGTGATGCTCGTACAAGTAGGCGCTGTTCTCTCTCTAGCAGGCCCTTCCGGCACATACAACCCGAGACACTTGAGTTCAGAGTCTAAAACCAATTCATTACTTTTAGAATGTTCAATATCCGTGAGTGGTTTTATTTATGAAACTAATTTGATTCTTTTCTTTTTCGATTTCTTAAAAAATTTCCATTTTCCGTAAGTTTGGAGTTATTTATTAATCAAGATTGATGTAATCGATACTTGTGAACATTGTGGGCTGTTTCTACAGCTTTATTCAAGATTATATTGGACGCTTAGTTTGTACCTAAAATGATTAAAACCTTATTCATTTAACACAAATACACTAAATTAAAAAATACTTGCACTTCTAAAAATGTATCTTTTTCTAAACTTCTTAATTTCTTACCTTTCTTAACTTTTCTCATGCATAATTCCCTTTGATCTGAATGAATAGTGAACTCATAAGTGTTTGTGTGTATATATAACTACTATTTCTATATAGTTTATTTGTAACTGATATTAAATTATTGTAAATTTATGTACCTACTCTTCACAATTCTGAAAAGTAATGCAACTAACGTTTTAGGTATTGATAACATGACTGCACTGAGGCAACTCCATTCATATGTTATATTTTTAGCAGAACGTACTATTATTATACAGGTTAATCATTAATATTTTTGAGTTTTTACCAAAGTTCCATTTTATATTCAACGCTTTTACTTTTGTACATGTAACGGTTTTAATTCATGTTTTGGTATTCTAAATCAATTTTCGCTAAACTTAATATCAATCAAAGAAAATCCTCTTATAAAATTATAAATATATGTTGTGGTTATTTGAAATTTTAGTTACAATATTTGTTCTCAGAAATTCTGTTACTTCAATATATAACTAATTGCATTTCTCATCAGCCTCTCAATAATTTTAGAATTACAATGTAATTATTATTGTATACCTTTAATATACTTTCTTATTTACTGTAGATTTAAATTAAACGTTTTGTGTCCTATTTTTGTGACATAAGTGTTGCTCAAAACTCACTTCAAGTTTGTAAAATATTTAATTGACAAAATATTTTACAAAAAACTTAATGAAGCACATTTGTAATCTAATGCATTGTTTCACATAAACAATTGATTTGTTTCTTGATTTTTTTTAATGATTCTATAACTCAGTTAACAACTATTTAAACTTAATGTGGTTCTTTTATTGGTTTCAAGCTATCCTGGACATAACTCTGTCTTTCACTATGGTTTAATGCAAGTTATTACTGTTTCATAATCATATAAAGTGATAATAATAACCTAAACCAGGAGTTCTCAACCTCCCCCCACCCCTTACTACCACCATATGTGGTTAATAAAAGTAATACAATCTGAAACTGAAAGTGGTTATTAAATATAGATCACACACAAAATTTAATATTATGCCACTAACTTTATTTTGAACATATTATTATTAGAACATTATGAAATCAAAAAAATAAATATAAATTTATTTTAGGTTGACCAGTCATTTTCATAATATTAATGAGAGGACTCGCAATGTTTGTCTTTGTCAATATTTTTTATTTTTTTCTCATGCCTCCCTTGAAATTATTCTATGCCTACCAGGTAGAGAGCCCCTGACCTAAGTGAACCTGTTATATAAATCTGTAATTTGATTAATATCTCAAACTTAAATGCATCCTACTTTGAGAGAAAGGCATTTAGGCTAAACTGCCTATTGATACAGTATGGATCTGCCTGTGTTGTTCGGTTCGTTGTAAATTTATCTATTATAACAACAAACATTCCTCTTTATATTTTATATAAACAACTTAAGCTAGCAGAACATTTTTAATTTAATAAATTGATATTATGAGATTTATAAGTTTTTTGTAGTTTGTGACATAAAGTTAAAAATTTTGAAAATGCACAAATTCTTAGGCCAATGTTTACAAATAGCAGCAGTAAGTTAACATAAAATGTAAATATATACATTTAAATGATGCCTGAAGTTGTAATCTATAGTCTCAAAATGAATTTTAAAATAAATTTCTGTAATATAAAAACACATTTAAAAGTAATTTTGGGATCTCACAACAATTAATTACATGTTTATGAAGACAATAATGGAAAGATACTAGACATTACTTTTATGAAACATTATCAATGCTTTTTTTTCAAGTTTAGAATTTTCATTTTTAGTATACTTGTAGCAATATTAATGCATAAAACATGTACGGTAGGCTAATACATTATTATAGATATTTAAACTTGGATAATATTTGGTTATCCCCAATTTACGTTAATTTAATCCATTCTTAATTTCAATGTAATATATTATGTGCAACACGTTGGTAATTTGTAGCTGACAATATACAGAAAATATAGGCTGTTAAAGAATAGAATTTCATAGCATAAAATAAATTTAATTAATTTCTTATTTCTATTCATGTCAAAAAAGTTTGTTATTTTATATTTTAACTAAATTAAATAATATTATTAAATAGCCAACACGTCAAACATAAGAAGAGGAAATTTTTAAATTGAGGCTTTCACACATATATGTATAAAAAGTAAACTCACTCTTGTTGGTTGGCTGATCTAAAAAAAAGTACATTGACTTTAAGTATGGCTGTTATATTGCTGCACTGTAGATTTTATTAAGTAATTCATACCTCCCGCCAATCTGATTTTATTGCAAATACTTAGACAATGAAAAATAATAATTTTTGGTATTAAACAATCATTTAAACAAAAATATTTTGTTAATTCAAGTAATGTTATCAGTATTCAAATATAAAATTTGGTTAATACTATATTTTAGGTCAATATTTATAAATAGAATTTAATATTGAAGTAACAAATATTTGAATAGGATATAACACACATTTTCTATGAACATAATAATTTTTTACTTGACTGCTGAGTAAAACATGCACTATGGCAACACACACGTTATTTCTTTGTTAATATATATATTTACAAATTGTAGAATGAAACAGTAGTCGCAAGAATAAGGTAAGCTGTATATTTTAGTTGTCACTTGAGACAGAGAATGCTGCACTATGCCTTTATGTTAGAGAGCATGGAGCAATAATTTATACTACTTCTTAATTATTGCTATTCGCTCGATCAATTTTTGCAGCTTTAAATATAATAATTTCTTTTGAATAAGTAGTTTTTGAAACAGCTTTAAGCTTTTTTGCTTGTGTTTGATTTGCGCTCCCACTAATTCCCACTGCTTGGTGTGCTCTTTAACACAGGTGTCTTGAAACCACTCGGCTTTAAAGAGAACGCTACACCTCTGAGCATGCCTCGACGATCATCACTACCGTATGACTTAGTTCGGCACACTGCCACCCCACCCCTCCCTACAGGTAATGTAGTCCCATTTAGATGTACACACATTGCATTGTTGTAATTTATATATGTTAGCCTATTATGTGATGTATATTAGTATGTGATCTAGTAAATTGACATAATTTTTAACCCATACACATAGTTTTGTAATTGTATTCTTAAACTTAACTTTTTTACTCATTTTAATTATCTTTTGATTGCTTGATTTGTAATTTTTCTTGGAAATATACATTTTAAATAATAACTGAAAGTATGATGTATATAAAATCTTGTTGCGAAGGTACATGGGATTTACAAATTAAAGGAGACTTAACTAATAGAAACTTATGCAAGTTAAATACTAGAACACTATTGTGCAACTACCCTTGTACCTAAGCCAGACTTTTTTTGACATGCAATCTTTCAAATTATATTTTGCAAACTATGCCTTTTTTCAGTTGCATCAATTTTAATAAACAAACTTATTTTATACTTATAAAATAGAAGAGTGTCTATATAAGCTTGAAGTGTAATACAGTAGCTTCCTAATTATCAGACATACGTAACAAACTACTCCAACGATGTGCTTGCTCTGGTTAATATTAATATTTTCTGTACTTGAAACAATATATATTTTTTCTTGTATTTTAAATGTACTAATCTTTTCTTTGCATAATAATGCAACATTTTCCACACATGCGATACGAAAATGTAATTTTATTCAAAACAATATTAATACTCAAAAGATAAAATTTTAAGATTTACCCTTATCTAAGAAACATATCCAACATCTCAATTTCTTCTAATCTAATAAATCAATCTTAATATTGGCTAACCATATCTCAATATCCACAGAACAATTCTACTAGAATTTATATTATAGAATGTTATTTGAGAATATTCAAGAATTAAAGGGAAACAGCAGAAAATCAGAAGAACGGATGACTAAAGATTGAATAAAGAAGGTTCTACTGTTGTATGATTGCTTTTGTGGTTCAGCTGTGGAAATGAGAGTAATTGGAAGAGTATATAAAATTTTGAAAAATTAGAAGAAAATGGGGAACATTTGAAAAGTTATGCAAGCGATTGTTGGCAAATAACTACAAAAATAAAACAACCAATCCATCCCTTTTTTTAAATCTTATTTTTATCTAAATTAATTATTACTTAATATTAGTGCTACATTCACATATTTGTTGCACGATATTTTTATAATTTAATTAATATCTTTTATTTGGTGTATTGTTCGTTATCACTAATCACTGCCACTACTACACTACTGATATCGGCATACACACTTTTATCGCCACATTTTTCTAACCATCACATTGTAAAAATATAAAT
The DNA here is from genome assembly GCA_018207615.1 of Philaenus spumarius. Taxonomy (NCBI): domain Eukaryota; kingdom Metazoa; phylum Arthropoda; class Insecta; order Hemiptera; family Aphrophoridae; genus Philaenus; species Philaenus spumarius. Next base: position 774,720 of record JAGFPH010000149.1, read on the forward strand.
GTGATTCAAGCAGCACTTAACTGATTTCATACATTATTGTCTTCATGAAACATGTAATCACATAATTATAAAATTGTTAAATTAACCAATTGTATTGTAACATGTAAAACCAGTAATAATTGTAAAAATATTATCACTTTCCTATTTCTTATAAAACTGTATCTTAATGTAAAATTGTCATGCAGCCTTGCCAATCTTGTCTTATTTAAATTTTTTAAGTTAACCCTGAATTTATTAGAAACATAGACTTAATAATGTATGCAGTTGTAATTTATCTATAAATAGTTGTACATAGTTAATCAATGTTCACTGGGTATATTTGTAATATCATTTGTTTTAACTACAGTAGTTTACTATTGAAATATTTGATATTCCTAAACAGAAGTAAAATAATTCGAGGTTATTTGATCTAATGGAATTTTAACTATTTCCAAAGGGACACCATTAAAAAAACTACATAATAGTATGACGAAAAGTAAATTCAATTACACGAGTAGATATTTTTAATTTAAAATATTTTAACTGTCCACTCAAATATTTACAGAACTATATATACATTTTATTATAACGTGAATCTTTTTACTTAAGGGTCTGCTGTAGTGGTGTCTATCTTGAAGTTTACCCTATAAGAGCAATGTTAAATTTAAAACCATTTATTTCGTTTATTTTTTATCATAAAATTGTTTGCAAGGTCTCAATGTAAGCACAATCACAATACTTATCAGTTTTGTGTTTTACATTTTTTAAATCCCGTTCATTTGTTATATAATCGATATTTTTTAAGTACCAAGTTTAATTTTTTTCCATACACAATAAAAAATGAACAATTAAAAGTAAATCGCAAGCCAGATCAGCAATTTTATAAAGAATGTTTAGTTTTTTCTCACCATGCAATTACACAAGGTAGATTTATAAAATGGTTTTAAATCTCTTTTGCTGGAACAGACCATTAAATAATAATTCTATTGCCTTTTAACTAAAACACTAAAAGCAATTAATTTTAATGTACAAGTTTTGTTAAACTTAGTTCAAATTGAATTTGCAAACTAGCAATATTTTTTTCTAAAAATCTAAAAAAGTAAATATTTTAAATTAATTGCCTTTAGAAACTGAAACTAATTACTTCAAACTATTACAATTGCTTTTAAAAGGAAATTTGTCTTCCAAATTTACATTATTGTGTCAATATGCAGTATATTTTGTTTATGGTGAATCCTTCATTGTGATTACTAATTCACTTAAGTAATTAAATCTAGAAAAAACACCCCTACATAAGATAAGCTTTTTTGCTTTCTTATTATTTAGACTATTTAGTTTGTGTGTAGAAATTATTAAGTATACAATTTTTAAATTCAAATATAAGATCTCTATCGCTTAATCTCATTATTTATTATTACGTGATTTTACTTTTTCCAAATAAGAACTGTGTACATATCGTGTATAAACGTCATGAAAAACACTTAATCTCCATTGATGTTGTTTTTAAATTAAAATATAATTTATTAATAAATAATGTAAATAGCTTGTTTTTATTAAGACCTGTACTTTATTAGAACATCAGTTTGAAATATTTGTAACAAAATATTCATTTTATAGAAAATATAGTATAGGTAATTAGTTCTTTGTCTTTACTTGTAAAGATATTTTTGAAACTAATACATTAACAACATATGATAAACGATTTTGAACTTTTTGAGGAAATTAGAGGTAGTATAGTTTAAATTATCAATTGTTTTTATATTCTATTTTGATTATTAATAATTTTGTTTAAAAAGAGACAATTTTAGATACATAACCTTATACAAATTTTAAGACAATTATTTTCAAGAAATCATATTTTACTTGACAAGTAGAGAATATAGAGAATAAAACTATAATTTCTTTAAGATTTTCAGGATTTTTTCAAAATGGTACAGTTTGTGCTGTTAAATTTGAACTGAATTAAATATTGTATATAAAAAAAAAATAAGTTTCCTTAATAAATAACCTGTTTTGCCCTACATACAAGTAAAATATTTGTGGAAGAGAAAGTATTATTGATTTAAAGTTAATATTTAAAAAATTTGCCATTTAAAAAAATTTTGTCATAAAATTGGTCTCAAAATCACAATGTAAATAAGTGTAAATGAGCTAATCCATGCTTACATATGGATGTATGTAAAAACATGTAAATAAATGTTACCTAAACTTGTGTGTTAGTATAAGATTGTACGTCTTCATGTTTTAAAAACTTATAATATTTGTATATTTTGATAATATAATATTAAAATTCATTTTTATTTAGAACAAAATATTTGTATTGCTTGCCACAATAATTATGGTTCAATAAAAATATTTATATTAAAAATAAACATTATTTGTGTTTACATTTTTTTCATAACATACATTAACATTTATTATAATATTTAAATAAAATAGTGTGTTGTTAAATACATTCTTAACTCTGTTTGTTAATTCACAACTGACAGACCCAAAGCAAACAATTTTATCATTATTATTTTGTGGGGAAAAAGGCTACAAATTATGGCTAATGAATCATTAGTTGTTTTTACATTAGGAGTAAAATTAAATTAAATTTAGTATATTAAATACTAGTTCAGTTTGAATGACTTAATGACAATAACTATTAGTCTCATTCAAATATAAAATTAAAAACACAGGAGTACTAAGTACTAGAGAATAAAGTTTAAATTAAATATAATGTAACTCATTGTACTTTTATATTGAGACCGGGTTACACATGAGTGAAATTAGTAAAATTTGTGTTAAGTATTACTCTGTTATGATAATATAATTAATTCTTATCTTTTTAGTGTGTTCTTTTGTTTTTATTGAAACATGACCAGATGTTTGGCAAAGAACTGTAATTGCTTGCTAACAAGAAACTCCCATTTATAATTTGCTTTTAATATAAATGTTGCCTTATATATTCATTGCTAAATTTGTATTACAAATGATTCAATTTTGGCAGTGTCTATTCATAAGTTAAATGTATGACTATGGTGTGTATTTAACCACAATAATTCATCTTGAACTTAGGAAAAAAATCATTTTCTAAATACTTGATCTTCTTAAATTCTATTTTAATCAATAATTGAAAATAATAATTATTATGTATGTCTAAACATATTATAAAATTACTATTTAAAATTCAAATTAAATGTTTCAAAAATGTATAGTATTTAATGTAACATCTTATATCATTTAGTGGTTTATAAAACAAAAATTTTAATATCTATCATCATATATTACATACATTTATGTATTTGTGTTTATGTGTGTGAGAGAGATCACAAGGAATTTTATAATGTCTATATGAAACGAAGCATATAAATGTTTAAATTCTTTAATGCCCTCAAAATTTGTGGATTTGAAATTTTGACTTTAAAATGTACAGTAAAATAGTGAGCGAATTCCTATATTAAATATTTAATAACTTTTCGAAGTAAATCTCTAAATATGCATTAAGTAATTTCGGTGTATTGATATGATATACTCAACTGTAACAATAAATTTCAATATTTGCATTAATTAGTATTTTCTTCTTGTTTAATTTTTTTGAAGGTTTTTAACAAGTTATATGTCATTTTAAAAGTTATGGTGGTCAGTAGATATTATTATGCAAATTTGCTGTCTACATTGATATATATATATATAACTTAAGTGATGTTTATATCAACTTTACTTCTAAATATTTCACATATTTTTGTATATATCATATATTACCAAATTACAAATATATTAATTAGTATTTTATATTAATACATAAACATTATTGTTACTTTTAACAGTTTTAACGTATGTATTACATATTTTTTTAAACCATTGTATTTGTGGAAATAAACGATGAGTTGTTTTGTATTTTTTTGAGTTGTCATTTTAGTAAATAAAATATTACCATGATAAATTTGTTTAAAACAAATGACAATATCTAAGTGTTATTGTATCTTGTACAGATGTGTTATTATACTGTCATCTAATGGAATTCCTACTAATATACACTTCTGTGTTTTCTGTCATTACATAAGTTGAATGCATAAAATGTAGAATATATATTTACTGTAGGTAACTTGAGGATATCTTTTAATCTCTGTAACATTACAGTATTTCATGTTTTTATTTTATCAGTACTTGTTACCATTATACGACTGGCATTTCTTCAGTAGTAACTAAAATTTGAGCTAATCTTCAACTTATTATTCAGGATGGCTGTAAAATAACTTGAACCCCCCTCTTTATCTTGGTTATTTGTTAAGATAGCTAAATGCGGTTTGCAGAACTATTCGTTGCAGTGAGGGGCTGTTTAAGAAACGTAATATTATTCAATTTTGGTCGAATATCAATGACAAGGGGGATAACTCAAAATTTCCAAATGGGACCGATAGTCATGTCAAAGTTAAGTAATTCAAATAACTTAATTAAAGTTTTTTCAATAACTTATTAAAATAATTATTGTTATTTAATTGAACTTAATTACTAACACACATTTTTTTAAATAATGTAGTATTATAAATGGTTGCGGTATTGGTTGAGGGGGAGGGGTGTTAATAATTTTTCTTTATGTCAAAATTCTTGTCTCAACAGGACCTTTAAAGTGATGTGCCATATAACTATTGGTCCCATTTGAAAATTTTAAGTTTCCACCCCCGCCATTGATATTCGACCAAAATTTAACAATATTAGGTTTCTTAAGCAGCTCCTCACTGTAACGAATATTGCTGCAAACCGCATTTAGCTACCTTAACAAATAACTAAGATAAAGGGGGTGCAAGTAATTTTATAGCCACCCTGTATAATGTTCTATTGGTGCATTATTTCTACCAATAGGTACATATCATTATGTTCTAAATTAACAATGTGGTAAAACTAAGTATACCTCATTTTCATACGGTCTTTTCTGATTCAAGTTTTGATTTTTACTATAAAACATAGTAAATAATTTTGATATTAGTATTTTACTTTCTTATATATAGTATAAAATATTATCCATGCTAATTGATAGAGTTTATAATAATCCCAATACACATTCAACTACTTTAAATATAGTAAATATAAAACATCATTAGCTTAAAAATTTAATGTGGAAAGTTGTCTACCATTAAGTTGTGGATTGTACTTAAAACCAAGGTAAACATTCTTTTGAAAACACAAATCTGCTATTTAGCATCTAATGCTTATTTTTTGTTCATACAAAATAAACACTAGTAACAGTTAAGATCATTTAAATTGATTAATAAGTAGCGAGGAGAAGGTATTACAAAAAAACCAACATTTTAAACATTGCCGTATATTATGTAACAAGGAAGTAAAACCTGTTTTATAAAATCACCAAAGAATTTGTAAATATTTTACTCTTTCTTTATCAAGATAATTAGTATTCAAATTTATGAACAATTCATACTTTTAATAAATTTATAATTTATGGTTTAAACTGTGTAGTAGTTTTGACTAATTCTAGGATCTTACATTTCTTTAAATTATTGTTGGGCACTGTAATAAAATCAATTTGTTTTTCAGGAAGCGTAAATAATGAACACAATTTTGAAAACCTGGAAAACAGAGTTAAAATTGATATGGAAAGGAGAGCCTCTTTGAATGGAAAAAGCAACCGCAATGGTCGTGCTAAAAACACCCTGCGACGACGAAGCTCAGGAGGTCCAGAAACATTTACACCTCGCTCTCGCAATTCAGACTCTATTAATGCAATTTTAAATCGGCGTCGAGGTTCACTGCCTATTGAGGTGTTGGTGTCAAACTCAGGTGTGACTTATTCTTAATGTATGAAGATTTTGCTTTTTTTTATATTAAAAAAAAGGAAAGACAACTGTGATGAATGGCAAATCATATTATTTTTAAAGTTATATTTGTAGAAATTGTTTATAAAATATTTGTCTCATATTTTTAAATTAATTTTGTAATTTTTATTGAAACAGTTGTTACTAATGTTTTATTAGAATATTAAATTCAAATGAATGCATTGTTATATTTTGATATATAATAAATGTGCATTGATGTTTACAAGATAAGATTGATTAATTTATTTTAGAGACAAATCTGCAAAAATATTCTTTATGCAAATATAATCTTATTTTGAAAGTTTTACAAAAAGATTAATTACAAGATTTAATTTTATCAAAAGTTAATTTTCTACTTATGGTCATTATTTTTTAGGAAGTAGATTACTTTTTTTTTACTTTGATTTCAATTTTTTTTTTTTTTTTTTTTTTTTTTTAGAACCAAACAACTAAAAATATTGACTAAACAATTTCATTCTGTACAAATATGTAAATATTAATTACAGGTACTGCCACTATGTTAATGATCTGTGTTTGATGTTTAAATTACAGCTAAAAAATTATTTAGAATTTCATTGCTTGATTTTAAATTTATGAGGTATAACAAATGAATGATTTGCCCGCCTTTTGTCGGCAGGGTGGTTCAGTGAGCAAAGCAACACATTCTAGACGTTGGAGATTATAAAATCGTCAGTGACAATTCATTTTGAGGAAATTGTTTGTGGTGTTAAACATAAATATAAGAACTAAAAAGAAACTGACATCCAAACAAGTTTTTTGCTATTATAAATATTGTAAATTTCCACTGTAGTTGTGTTTCCCATAAAAAATGAAAATGATATCTCAAATAAAACTTTAGATTTTATTAAGTTCCTTAATTTTAAGGGTGAACAATTTTATTAAGTAGCAAAATGAGTAAAAGCAATTCAAATTTAATGATATTTTTTTACAGAATTTGATAACGTTTTTAAGTTATTAAAAAAAGATGTACAACATACCCGTTTTTATCTGAAATAAAAGATAACCTATTTGGAAATCTAATAGGTGTATTAAAATTTAGCTTATGAGTTCAAGTAAAAGATCATTATGATTAATGAACTCATTGTTTTGTTAGAGATATCTACAATCTTCTTAGTAAAAAATCAAAATAAGCTACAGTTGGTTCTACGTATTTATCTATTTAATGTTCATTAACATGACACATTGGACTTTTTTATATTGTTTATGTACAACCTTTTTTGAGTTGTAGTTGATTGTAATTTGTTAAGTTCTGTTTTACGAATTAAGAAGTACAAATTGTTAAATATTATCATATTAAGTAATTAATGTTTAGTTTTGTATTTAAAATGTGTTAGTATGTTTAAGTGGTTCAGTATTTTTTAAGAGAAAAATATGTTTGGCATAAAATTTAATGCTTCCATAAATATGCTTTGTTTAGATTTGTAAATGGTTACTATAATTGTTTTAATAAAGTTGTGGATGCTATTTATAAAAATCTATAAGATGTATTTTTAAATTAACAAAGGTATTATAATGGTTTCCTCTATCTTAATAATTTGGTTGATTTTGTTTTTGAATAACTAAACATGCCTTAATTTCAAAAACTGATGAAGTACTTGAATCAGTTGAAACACTGATTTTTTTAAACTTGATGAACTTGATTTTTTTGATTTTTGATTACTATACAAATTCATTGGGAAATCTTGCGAAAAGGAACAGATATTATTTTTAGTGAGGAGTCTTCTTGAAATAGTAGTTAACAAATTTTCCTCATGCTTCTATACAAAACTTTGTATTTAAATGTAGTAACAACCCTCAAAACAGTTCTATATTTTTCACTTATGAAATAATATAAAAATTTGTGGGCAAACCATTATCACACACGTAACTACATAAAATTCTGGAAAAGTACATAGCAAATAAATCTTATATTACATTTTGGGGGCAAATAAGAAGAAAAATAGATTATCTTAGATTATTATATCTAAACAAAATATAATTTTCTTTAAACAAATATGAGAAATAATCAATATATATTTCTTGGTGCTACTTTTGAAACTGAAATTGTGCTTGTTTCATGGGCTTAACATCACACTGTTTCCCATCAACAGGGGGTAACATTTATGTTAATAAATTATTCAGATCTTTATTTCTTTTGGAGACCATATTTTATGTTATACATTCTACACGCTTAGATTACACAGATTAATTTTTTATTAAGTTATCAAAAATAAACAGTACCAGAAACTGGCACACTTACTTTCTCACAAACATATTTAAATTATTAAACAGATTCAGTATGACTTCATAATTGTAGGTGGGGTAGGAGAGGGGATATTAAAGTAGGAGTTTAACTAATAAATATTATTATTATTAGCAGGAGAGAAAACTATTCGATCGATTTCGAACAATTTTGCACCAAACATGTCAATTAGGCCTGTATAGAAAAATATTATTATTAGTTAAACAAGAATTTTTAGAAAGATGCGGTTTTTGCATATGGTAGGGTACATTAAGAGCTACAAATAAGCCAAATTTTATCAAAATCGTTAAAGCCGTTTTTTTATAAAAAAATAATAACAGATTTTTTTACCAAAAAAGGGGTTGTGTTTCAAAATTTTTCAAAACCTTTTTTCGTGCATCTATAGAGGCCTAATTGACATGTTTGGTGCAAATTTGTTCGAAATCGATCGAATTGTTTTCTCTCTAGCTTTGTAGACATACTGACAGACATTTTGTAAAAACCACTTTTTTGGGCTCAGGGGGTCCCAAAACGGATAGTGAGAAAGTAAAAAATCTTAAATATAACACTAAATCCTCAGATTTGGTCTAAATAGTAATTTATTACAAGTTTTCCGAGCCGTAGTAAATTCTTTGAAATTATTCATAACACAATTCCTCAGAAAAGTTTTAACTTTCAAAATAAATATTATAACAGTATTTCTTGAGATGTGCTTATGCCGATGAATAGAACTACTATAGTTAGTCTTGCATATATTTCATTTCATAATTTATCATTTTGTAAATAAATCACATTCGAATTTATTTTATAATGTAAGTGGAATATTGTATATATTTTATTTATTTTATTTCATTTAAAATTTGTATACATTTATATTCATTTATGTAGCTAAATAAAAAATGTCTTCATGTTCTTTATAAAAATAATAATAATTGTATCCATTATTGTACTTGTAAACTATATTGTCTTACTATTTGTAGGTTAGTTTTCAGAAAAAAACTTGCACCTTAAGTGAAACCTGTTATATTCTTTACAGTATATATAGTACAGTAAATTGTGTCCTTTTGTATCCAAATTCATTGTTCTGCAATAAACAACATATTCAATACTAGACTTAATTGTCTTAAAGAATTCTATTGAATTCGTGGGAACAATATTAAGTTAACAGGGTTTGTATCTAACTTCCACCAGAAATGTTCAACCATAGATGTCAAAATAACACCTACCTGACATATCTCTTCTTGTAGTAGTTGGTTAGTCAACGTATAGGTGTCAAGAGTTTTAGTGTAGAATTTATGGCAATACCCACAAGTATTTGCCTTAAGACCAACTGATTTGAAAACGTATATAGTATTTTTTATAATTGTTACATTAAGAAATTGTCTTGAAATGATTATAAAGGGTTGTGATTGTTTTAAACTTTAAAATATATTCACATCATTCAAATGGACCATGTTATAACAGACTCTACTGAATAAACTGCGAAGATGAAAACAACACATTTTAAACTGATTGTTCATGATACAAGTCTGCTCTTTTTTATCTTAGTAAAACCTCTCTGCTCTTTTTTATTTATTATGTATTCTGTATTCACAATAAAACGTACAATTACCATTGCAAAATTACCAATATTTTTTTAAGTGAAAACTTTTTTAGGAGCGTTAGGCACTTTTTTGCGTGAGGAAAAATCATTGAACTCGAGGGACATCACCTTCACCAACAATTAAAAGCGAATGTATGTACGAGTAACATTTAATATAACAGCTGATTTCACCCATCATCTGTAAACCCAGTGGATATTATAGTTTGAGGTTATGTTTACAACGATCCTATTACAGCTTTAACACATTGATTAAAAATACTTCTTAATAACTCGAAAATAAAGTTAACTATTTAAAGCTAAAGTGTTTTCACTTCTGACGGCAGTCCCACGACTACCTGTTTTTTTTTTTTTTATTATTTATAAATGTTTGGTGTAGGGAAAAGTGATCAAAATTTTAAAAAATGTATTTATACTTTGTTATAATAATATTGCTGGCATTTATAAATTGTTGCTGTTTTTTTTTAAGTAAAATCCATTACAGCTAAACTTTGCAATTCTATCTTAAAAAAAAAATGCTTGATTAAAAAACAATTAATGATGTTTTAATAGAAGTCAAGAGTATTAGTCCCATCATTTTCAAAAATATTTAATAACAAAATTATTGATTTCACAAACCAGTAGAAATAAATAATAGTCATACATCAATCATAGATTTAAATTGTATGTAATTTTAGGTTCAGTGGAGTTTGTTACAACTTAGTGTCAGTATGTGATAACTGAAGTTTCTGGCTTTTAACATTGTCTGAAGAAACCATCTCTGGTTATGTCCAAATGTATACGCTTAATTCTTCTCTTTATACTTGGGTGTTTTCCCATCTTTAATGCAATACAAGGCAATATATTGTAATATTATATGTCCTGCATGTGTACGTGTATGTGTGCGCGTGTGTAATTTGCTGTCTAGTGGTTGGTTCTATTTAAAAATCTTCATCACGATTAGCTCAACCATGTCACGTAAGTTAACCTTCATTAAAAAAAAGAAAATATACATTAAGCACATTGTAAAAAATGAAAAATAAAAACATTATAAGACTGATGAAATTACATAGGTTGTTGTTAGAAAAACATATTTTCTGTGGTTGTAGGTGTGTTAAAAAAATGCAATAACAAGCTTGTTGATTTGTTTATTAATAGTGAATTTATTTACTAATATGTTGTTGTTTAAGCCTGGTATATTATTGTATTCTGTTCGCCATTTTGTTATTTTTATATTTATCTGATCTACAAATATCAGGACATTAAATAAAAAAGATTTAAAAGATAAAATGTTTTGTACTTTACTTCTTTTACAAAAATGTTAATATATTTTGAACCCTATAACACCTCATGAATATGTTAGCATTACAATTGTGAAAACTTAGATAAATGTATTTTTATGAAGTGCAGAAGAATCAAGGTGTCTTTAATAATCACAAAATAAAAGTTCCAAAGTCTCAGTTTAGTTAGGTCAGATTCAAGGTGGCTTTAAAAATCGCAAAATAAAGGTTGCAGTTTCTCAGTTTAGTGAGATCATATTTCAAGAGGACTTATGATTACAATGTCTCAGTTTAATGGCCTTATTATAAGGAAATGTGTTTAAAAATGCTGCCTAAGAATCTCACACCGGAACAAAAGGCTTCACGGATGAACATTAGTGCTGACACTTTGAAAATCATTAAAAAGGATACTAAACTCATGGAAAAAGTGATAACATGTGACGAATCATGGTTTTAAACTTGTGATCCGGAAACTAAATACCAACCAATACATTGGAAGAGCCCCAGTTGACTAAGACAGAAGAAAGCTTGAATGACGAAATCAAGATGCATACCAATAACATTGTAAGCATCTGAATGTAACTGAACAGCCTATTTATAATATATAGTTTCTGCTTCTGGTTAAAACATATGAGAATAGTTAAAGGAATAAGATAATGTGAGTAATTCATCAAAATTAGTTCCTAACTCCTATAAATAAAATCAAACAAATATGGAATTAAAATACATGCTCTTTTAAATGCTAAAATTGTTCTTCACCTACAACTTGGAAATATCTGCAGGCAAGGAGAAGGCCTCTATAACTTAAGCAACAAGTTCAAACATGTTGTTGCAAGGCTTACTGAGCCAATATTTGGTACAGAAAGTAGTGTAAGCTGGGTACGCACTTGTAACAAACTGCCATTCCTAACCAAACAAACCCCACAAAAGTGGTGGCAAACCTTCAAAGAAATGATGTTCAGAATGAATGGTATGGTGTCGATCGCTCCGTTGCTGTTTTTCAAAATCGCATCAAAGAAATGTTAAGAACGGGGTGAGACTAGTGTGGACGGGGTCGAAGTCGCACCGTACTGTTCTTCTAATTCCCCTCCCTCACCCGTCATCCCCGTTCCCTTGTATGTTCTGTGAATTATTTTCATTATTTTATTAGTTTGTGTTTGGGCATAGTTTTATGGATGTCATTTTTGTGCACCGTGATAAAAAAAAGGCTAATAAATTAAGCATGGAGTGGGAAAGAGAAGAAATCCTCAAATTGATTGACCTATACAAGTCGTACAAAGTGTTGTGGGATCCAAAACACCCCAATACTACAATAAAATTCGTAAGCAGGGCACCTGGGAGGACCTAACGAAGAAAGTAGGAAAACCGGTACGGGATATTAAGAAGAAAATAGACAGTCTTCAAGCGAGAATGGGCAGCCATAAAATGAAAATTTCAAAAAGCCACAGCACTGGAAAAGGTATTTAAAAAATTTTAATACTTCCAGTTCAAAGCGCTGTCTGTATAATTTATTTGCGAATTCCCTCGAAAGTACAAAAACTCCTAATTATCCTAGGGTTGTTGTAACGTAAAATTCTTGCACAAGCCGCAGACCTCCTTGTTCTTGGTTTGAATATACATTCGCTATCCACCAACACGGTTTTTCTTCCTTTCTCTCATAAGGTAATCAATCAAAATGTACATGGCTGCTGCCACTTGCTCCTGAGATGCCATGACTGATTCTGGGGCAAAAACTCAACCAGAAGAACGCTCGATTCTCCCGTACCCAATTTCTTACGGCACGATGTTCGGAAAGCTGTGATGTTACGATGTCTTGTTCGTCAAAATGTTCGGATAGGTGGTACGGTACGGAGAAACGGAATGGCAGTTTGTTACAAGTGCGTAACCAGCTTAACATATGACAACTGATTCAGTAGTATTGGCACTATACTACTTATGTAAACCCACAGTTTTGTTAGTTTTATAATATTTTGATTTCATCTTTAGTAATAATAATTGTTTGCCCTTATTTTGTTTTCTTTCTGAAAATGATTTTATAAAAAGAACTTTGATTTTGAAAACATTAGTAAATATAAATTAGATCTAAGTTTCTAAGTTAAGTTTTTATATTTATACCTAATCTAAGTAAATGTAAAAACAATTAAATTTTTTTTCAGTATTATCTACTTCTTATTTATAATAATGTTTTCCGTGCTGAAAAAATATTTGAAAAGGCTGAAAGTTTCTATCATTTACAACCAGTATTTACAAAAATTAGTTAAAATGTATTTACCGGTAACTAATCTGACAAATGAGTGTGCCTGATGGTGTTATAGTTAGTATTGCGCCCGACTGAGGGTTAAATGTTGAAATATAATATAAAGTGAGTGAAACTGCGATCTAAATCTGAACTTGACAAACAGATTGGATAGAAAGACATCAGCAACGGCCATTAACTTCATGTGTTGATTCCAAATGTTCATACAAATTACAAAAAATATAGTATAGGCCTACCTTAACTTTGGACAGTATTTTAAAATTCGTAAACATTTTTAAAATAAAAAACTTGATCTAACACAGAGGCTAACAAAATAGTACCAAAAGTGCATAGTAGGCAATTGTAGGATTTAATGTTTGAAAAATTATAGCCACTTGGGGCAGTCTTAAAATAGATCTTCTAGTAACAAGAAGAAATTTTTTCTTGTGAAACATAAAAGTTCAACTATAGTATATCCTAGCAAGAAATTATTATTGGAAATAACTATGAAATAAAATAAGAAAACTAATATTATAAAGTACTGATAAAATAGAGTGACCAAATCATTCCTGAAGAAATCTGGGGCAAACTTAGGAAATACTCTAAGAGCAGGGAAGACCAACATTTTTTGTAATTTAGGGTTTAAAAGTGGATTTTGAGCAGTTCCGAACAGTGAATAGATACAGTACGACCTGTCACATCCGGACTCTCCCATAACCGGACGCATCTCCAAACAAAATAACGAATTTTCTTATTTTGGTTGTGTGGCGGATGGGGTGAAAAGTGAAAGTTGCAGCTACATTCGATTCACCGTGCAGTACAGGTCTTGCGGGAGAATAGACTTGCTACTACCATTACAGCGAACATCACGTTTATTGTCATGCGGGTTGCGTCAACTGACCGAGCGTAGCATGGGGGTTGTTGTTTTTTAGTTGGCTATTATCGCTGAGACTGTTGTAAGGATAACATGGCTTATGGGCGCTCTGTACTGCACGGTGAACGTGGAATCGGGTGTAGAATAATGCTGCTCCTAGTCTATTCTTAGCGGGCTGTGACCTTGAAACGGTCAATGACTCTCTCCCCGAAAATCACAACTTTTTCAAAGACTGATGTTATTAGCGTTCCTTTACAATACTGTAAGTAAAACTTAATTTATATTTTACTGTGCTGAACTTTAGGCCTACAGGTAATATTTTTAAAGCTATCGTGTTAATTAGTACAGTACTGTACCTTCATACTTTAGATATTTATTACAGTACTTTAATAGTTAAAATTGTGTTTTTACAATGTAAACGGTTTTCTTTTATTGCTTACTTTTAATTACCAATAGTCTATGGTTGTGTACAGAACGTCAATTTGTTAGCCTATATAGTATATTGTAGTACAGTAAATACAAGTCCAAACTGCTTGATACATCTAAAAATAGCATTCAACAATAATGGCTTCGATTGTTTTGGGCCCTTTGATCCTTTGACTATTTATAAAAGACCTTGCTATATCCGGATTTTTTCATATCCGGTCGCCACATTAGTCCAAATATGACAGGTTGTACTGTATAACCTTTTTCAAATGAATTTTATTTTTTGATACAGTTTTAAAGTTAAACATACAGTTCACAAGTTGTAAAGTAACATAACCTCAACAAGTACTACTGTTTGTTTTTGACAGCGATGCACAGCCTAAAGGGCATTTTAATAGCTATAATTATTAGTTCACTATTTTAGCAATCGATAGCGTGCAACTCATCTTGAGACTTTAATTAAACTATTTGAAGAAATACAATTTATTTAACATTATCCTAAAAAGTTGGATAACTAGTCAGCCAGCGATATCGCCAGTCTGCTCAGTGTGATAGAGTGAACTTTCTTTAAAAAATATAACAAGGTCATGCGAATTTTCATTGGACAAAGTATGCTTGAAGTCATTTTCAGAAAGTATGTTCATTCATGGCCTTGATCATTTTTATTTCACCGCTTCAACAGTCTCGAATCTCGTTCCTTTCAGTAGATACTGACTTCACCTTGATGAACAGAAGAAATTCATACAGTGCATGGTCTGGTGAAAGGGTATGCCTCCAAATCAGGGATACCATGCTTGACCAAAAACGTTTTGACTGACTATGCAGTATAGGCCGAGGGGTTGTCCTAATAAATAATATTAATATTGCAATGCATCAGTTAAAGAGATCAGACTCAAACTGCCCTTAATAATACAAAGTGAAATTTATTTGCAATGTCTAAGTTTAATGACATCTGACTCGAGGTGCCTTTAAAAATTGTAAATTAAAACAACTCAGTGAAGTAAGAAGATCACACTTAAAGAGTTCTTAAAAATTGTAAAGTTAAAGTTGCAATGCCTCGAGTTAAAGTTTAGTTTATCTGATTCGAGGTGCAGTTAATAATAAATAGTAAAAGTAAAATTACAGTGTCTCAGTGGTGGCCTACAGAAAGTACACATAGTAGTAACATAACTAGATCATGTTTTTAAAATTAATATAATTTGATTTGTATTTATTGACATAAATATTACACATGGTCAGGGCCGGGTGGCTGCAGCCCCCTCCTTTCTGGTTATTATATTTTTGTTTAATCGTCTCATACAACACAACGTATCGAATAATGTCACCCGCTAAATATTCTCAATAAAACAAAAACCATTGGAAAGGAAATGTTTTAGACTTTAATTTTTGCATTTACAAATTTCTTCTAAAACGTATATTTATATATGTAATCATCGTTATAAAATTGTAGTTGTCTAAATCAACTGATACCGCGCTAGAAAGCACAAGCACATGACTCAAACACTCGTCACTTTTTAAAGGCACACAAACCGTTAAACAGACTTGTTTTGAGAAGAAGTTAAGGACACCATTGGATTTGTCAAGATTTGAAATTTCCATCAAGATCTTCTAATCATTCGACATTCTTATAGTTTCTTAGATATGAAGTTTTCTGTAAACCCTTGCAATTGGACAGTTTTCAACCAATGAGAAAGCACGTTTTGCAATCGTCTATTACAAATCGATATACTGTATTTGTATAATGATTTTTATATCGATTTGAAGCGCAAGTTCTATATTTTTATTTGATATAAGGAAAACCTGGTTTAGTGTTCCGAGGCTATTTCCGTGAAATATGTACATTTTCAACGGCCAAGACGTGTTAGCCATTACCTTTTCCCGCCTGGCTGGAACTGTATACTATACGTTTGTGAAAGTTTTGTTTAGTTGTTCTAATTTAAAAGTGAAACAAAGTGAAATAATTTTATGGGCTATTTAGGATATTTAAAATTTTCAAGTATACAGTCCAATTCTAGAATTTATTCTCTACAATTTGTTATAATATAATTTCAATTTTTGGTAAAGCATAGCCAACATTCCATAATTCCTATTCAAAATGAGTGCTCGTGAAATAGTCTAAAAAGACGTTTCAAGCACTGTATTTCAAAAAATATTTTATACCCCCAGGATATGGGACACCCCCTCCTCGAAAACCGGCTGGATCCGCCCTTTGCTTGCAATGGGACCCCAGAAACCCAGAGTGAAAAAAACTTTTGGAAAGAAATTACCTATTTCACTTGAGTTTATTGTCATGCAATTATTACTTTACAAGTACAACTACAACTGATAGTAAAAGTAGTAGTAGATTTCGATTTACCTTACATTTGAAGAAAAACCAAAAGTTAGGGGCCCCAACCAATAGTGTAATACAAATGGGTTAATTTCAGTTTAGCCTAGTTGTAAGTGATTGAGACAGCTGGCAGTGTTTTCTCTAAATTAAAAATTAATTGTTAAAAATCTTTTGAGATCTTCTCCAACCCAAGAGCTGCTATCACCATTGATGTTAACCCTAGAACACTATCGTTAATCGGAATGTCGTTATTACTAGCGACACGTATAAGACCTGTACATTTCCGGGAAATTGTAAGTAAATTAAATCTACATTACAAATTGAAACATTTTTACTATTTAAAATAAAAAACTTTAATGTATTAAATGATAATTTTATTACAGATTATGTATTAGTAAATATTTCTCTCTAAAACCGACCAACTGCTCGTCAATAGTTACTTAGAGCTTGCTTTGTAATGTAGTTTACAATTTTCTATTAACATTTCCCACAATTCTAAAATTGCTGCTAACTTGGTATCTTTTTTCTCTGATTTCTCGTGTTTTTATCATAAAAGCGAATACACCCCTGAAGAAAGGAAAATCGTCTTTCAGACATGGTGGCACGATATCTATCTGTCACCTGAAAAATTAGTGTAAAACGTAGTTTTTGTTGACAAATGGTTGTCCTTTACTGTCCCTGCCAATATGAGAAGCCCAAGTAGAACTTCTAGTTCAAGACTATCCAAATCTTTAGCGATCCATCATATTGGGAATTTTGTAAAGTAACCGTTTCCGTGCAATTTATTGATTTGTTTGTGTAATAATTATATTATTGTGAATACTTTCAGAAAAAAAGAGCTGGAATCATTCGGTTGGCTAGAATGTGTTTCGAGCAGTAGCATTTGGTCCTAGTCTTATAAGTGCACTATGTTTTTGGCATGTGTTTTTCCAGTGTTTGCCTCACACTTAGTCTGCCAAACAAAATTATCTTTTCCTTTTTGGTGTCAACATCAGGAACAATAACTTTTCATCGCATTCTGTATTTGTGTCTTTCTTTTGTTTTGGACGTACTTGCTTCACTATTTGTCTCTTTCGCCTTTTCTTTGGCTGACTTTCAGTATTAGACTCCCTTTGTCTTATAGATTCAGTAATTTCTTGAGTTTCATCACTGTTCTCGTCCTGATCTGGTTCTTCTTCTGAATCTGCGTCACTATCATATTCATCAGAAATGCTTGCTTCATCAAATTCTACAACATCTTCATCACTTATGTTTTCTTCTAGTGCTTCTATGATATCTTCCTCCAACAATCCACTTTGATCACCCATTTTTAATGTTTCAAACAAAACTAATATTTACAGTCACTCAGTACTGGCTAAATCCAATATACTACAGAAAATTCACAAGTTAAATTGCACTTTATACTAATATTTACACAGTCTACTTACAGTCATTCAATACTAGGCACAACAATATTATATTCTAAAAATAAACACTGAAAATTAGAATTATTTAAACTTATATTTTACACAGTCTATTTACAGTCAATCTGTACTACATCATTACTAAAGACACGTCAAAATCACGTGGTAAAATATACTGTTAAAATATACAGATGAACGTACTTTGACACAGATGACGTGCTTTAACACAGATGAACGTGCTTTGACACAGATGACGTGCTTTGGACCAAGCCGTCTCAAAGCAGACAACACACAACACATTGTTTAAAGCACTGCTGGAAGGCTACAGTGGTAGAGGGGCGGGGACAAAACCTGCGACTCCCTATAGCGGCGGTAGGTTACGCGGACATTGCTCATCCTAAATCAATTTAAAATCCGCAATTATTCAAATAGCGTTTTTAAAAAAATACCAAACTCTTGGGGACAAAATTCTTTATCCGAATGGCTTAGTAATTTTTTGCTATAACTAATAGTTACAACGTAAAAAATATTTATAATCACCTTATAGCGGCGGTAGGTTACA
>JAGFPH010000149.1:793845-811695 GCA_018207615.1 Philaenus spumarius
TTTTTACGTTGTAACTATTAATTATAGCGAAAAAATACCAAGCCATTGGAATGAAGAATTTTGTCCCTAAGAGTTTGGTATTTTTTTAAAAACACTATTTGAATAATTGCGGGTTTTAAATGGATTTAGGATGAGCAATGTCCGCGTAACCTACCGCCGCTATACTGCCCTGGTAAGCAAAAAGACAGTAACTGACAAAGTTATGCATTTTGAGGTTGGAGTTGATTTTACGGTTTCAGACCATGAGGAATCTAAAAATCTAACCCAAAACACAGTATCTTCAACCGTTTAGGAGATATTGAACATTAATATCACAGTAACTACACACTAATACCCCAATTTCTAAGCCAAAAAACAGTATCAACAAGGTCTAAGCCAAATAACAGTATCTACAGCGTAGATACTGTTATTTGGCTTAGTATGGTGTAGTTACTGTTTTTTTTTGCCTAGAAAACTGAGTTTGTTACCTGCAGTTACTGTTAAAAATACTTTAGTTTTCACTAAGAATTCCTCTATATAAGTCATTACAAAATATTATAATAGAAGTAGTATTTTAGCCAATTTACTGTTTCTAGACAGAAAATGTTTCAAGTATCAACAGCTGGTTTTGGAGGGAATAATTTTTGGTTGTTTGTTTGTTTACAAGTTGAAGTGATTCTCAAATGTTTTAACCATCAACACGGTTGGATGTTTAGATTAATATGATGCATTTTCATTAACCTAATTAAAGCTTTGTTAGTTTTCCTAATATGGGTTATACATGCAAGATCTGTGGAAAAACATTTACAAGATGTGCATTTTAAATTTCACAAGTCTGAAAACAAGTGCTTTACAGCCACAAAAAATGATTCCAACCTTTTGGCAAGTTCATCAACATGTGATCATCTCTCTAATTTAAACTCAAATGAGGAAGATCAGAAACATAGTGATTTTTTCCTTACATTTGACTTTTCATCCTCATACAAAATCACAAATAAGAATCCTCAGCCATACCTCAGTGAGATGGAGCAAGTGATTTAAAAAAAGGCTCATTTGATTTGCACTACAAAACCTCCTTTGGTAGTGAGCTTAAAAACAAGTCATTTTTAAAATCAGGTACCCTAAAAAACAGGTTCCCATACCAAATAGAGCTCAACCAAGAGGGGTTATCAAGGGTAAACAAGCTGACATTATTCAAAAGTTAGTTCCTTTGATACCTTCAAATAGGCACTCATTTTGGTTGAATCTTACAATAAGGGACACATCAGATCTGATAACAGAACAAGATATCGAGCAGCAAATATCGGTGGAAAGTTTGTTTACTTAGTGTTATAATGAACTATGGTTAAGTAGTTTTCATAAAACTATTTGATCTTTTTATAAAGTTTTTATTACTTATTCAAGTGGTAAATTTTTGGCCTAGATAGTATAATGTACTACCTAAACAATCAAGTACCTACTAAGAAGAAGGTTATCTTTTATTTTATTTTTATATAATGTAACTGTAAACTTTTTTAGCATTAAATCATAATTTAAAAAGCAATCTGTTATTTTGTTAGTGATTCCTAAATCTCGGTTCCTTGTGTTAATAAAATGTATTTTTATTTTCATTCAAACATGAATACTGTCAGTTACTGTTTTTTAGCTTTCTGATCAACAAGCTAAAATACAGTCTTACAATAAGCAAAAAACAGTATGTGCAGAGTTACTGTTATTTGGCTTAGTATCCACTAACACAAATCACAGCAAGTGCAGGTATTTAAATAAAGGACACATATTTTCAGTTTAAAAACATGATTTTTAAATTCTAGTTGGAAAATTACACTACCCTAAAAAAAAATACCATACAAAAATCTTTATTTAGTGCTTGACAATGACCAAAACACAAAACCTTAAATATCTCAAAACCACCTAAACTGCAGTTACTGTCTTTTGGCTTACCAGGGCAGTATAGGGAGTCGCAGGTTGCTTTTTGTTTTACTAGAGCCGACCCTTAAGTTTTACGTACGCTAGTGTTCTAGGGTTAATGGCAATTAAAAAAGATGTATTTGTAAATCTTGACAAAAACGTGTTATAAATGACTTGGCAACTTCAAATGAAGGACTTAGACAAAATTACTTAAATAATTAGGCGATGTTTCTTAGGTTATAAGGCACACCTGAAGGGATTGCCTTTGCACACCTGGGTGAACAAAATTGTTCGTACAGGCTTGTTTAGATATGTTTAGACGTTTAGAGAATAGACATGTACATTTACCAAAATCAAAACCACTCCTTTTATCAAGATTCAGGTAAAAACATAAAAAATTATGCGGTAAAAATTTTAAAAATTGTTTCGTTTCGTATATTGCTCATGCAAACATACAAGGTGTCAAAAAAGTCTGGGTACGGTTTAATATTTCGTATATAAGGAAAATTTGAAGGTAGATGTGATTGAGGAACCTACTCTATGTAAAAATACTATTTTATTAAGATATCAAAAAATTTATACGCCATCTTGGATCCGCCATTTTGAATGTAACTTTGTTTTTTATTCTAAATAAACGGTACCAGGAACTGGCACATACTTTCTCACAAACATATTTAAATTATTAAACAGATTCACTGTGACTTGTAGGGTGGGGTAGGAGACGTGATTTTTTATTAAAGTTGGAGATTAACAAACTAATAAATATTATTATTAGCCTATTATCTAGAGAGAAAACTATTCTATCGATTTCGAACAAATTTGCACCAAACACGTCAATTAGGTCTTTATAGATGCCCGTAAAAAGGTTTTGAAACATTTTGAAAAACAACTCCCTTTATGACCAAAAAACCCTCAAAAATCAGTTATTATTATTATTATTAGCTAAACGAAAATTTTTAGAAAGATGCAGTTTTTTGCATATGGTAGGGCACATTAAAGGCTACAAATAAGCCAAATTTTATCAAAATCGTTAGAGCCGTTTTTTTATAAAAAAATAATAACTGATTTTTTGGGGGTTTTTTTGACTAAAAAAGGGGTTGTTTTTCATAATTTTTCAAAACTATTTTTTGTGCATCTATACAGGCCTACTTGACATGTCTGGTGCAAATTTGGTTGGAATCGATTGAATAGTTTTCTCTCTAGCTTTGTATACATACAGACAGACATACATACAGACAGACATTTTGTAAAAGCCACTTTTTTGGACTCAGGGGGTCCCAAAACGGATATTTCCACAAAAACCTCAACATCGATTTTTTTTGCTATCACTATACTTTACTTTCTCTATACTATAGTATAGGCCTAGTGAGAAAGTAAAAGGAAGGTGGTCAAATGATACATCATTTCGATGCAGAATTTCAAGAAAAAACCAACGGTGAAATTTGCACATCCGTATTTTTAACCGATTAAAAATGGCGGCCAAAAACAACGAAATCGTGTTTTCAGATTTTGCCCCATTTTGCCCCATTTTGCTGTACTATTTTTGTTTTAATATTAATTATTATTCTTTTTGGATTCAGAATTAAATAAGCTTTCAAACGATATTTGGTTGAATCACTCGAAATAGATTTTTTTTTATCAAAATGGCTGTAACTCAAAAATTTTAAATACTCCCAAATATCATTTAAAGACTATGGGTTAGTACCTTTCAGGCTGTTTTTTTTAATGCTTGCATTTTTGTTGCAATACAAAACAACTTATGTAATAGATGTTACTAACTTATATTAGTTTGTTTTTTTATTTCAAAACGTCTAAAAATAGTGGCCTCAGTGTAATACTTAAACCAAAGACTTGTATTAAAAAAAGTGATTACATTGTAATTCTCAAAGCAACGCTGCATTTTTATATATACTGTACTGCAATAAATTCTCTTTATCTGTACATCTTTGAAAATATTTTTTAGAAAACATAATTAATTATTCGTATATTATCAATTTTGTAAAAAGAACAATACAGATTATCAAATTCAAAAAATATGCCTACTACACGGATTGTTGATGCATAATTCCGAGAACCATAGTCTAAGGCTGGCCAATAGACCCTTACTCGCGCCGCGCCGCGCAGTTTTACCGCGCGCTTCAACATATAATATTAGTACAGACTGATAAAACAAGGACTTGAGTTCAAAATATCGGGTTGGTTGCAATTCAATATTTAAGACTTTTAGATGTAATATGTACCTAAGATATTGCCATCAAAATATATAACTGACTTCCTATTTTCTTCTTTTTTTTAGGTTTGAGAGGGGAACATCCCCCCCCCATGTATCCGCCACTGCATAACATTAACTATATAACTAAAGAAATTACTAAATTGATAATAATATCAAACAATACATATTTTTGTTTGTTACATGTTTAGACCTACATTAATAGGCCCTACTGTATAGAATTTGGAATGGTTCCTATTTCATTATTTACAATTAATTATTTTATTAAATTCCTCAGTATAAAAAGTTTCAGAAGCATCTATTTTTCTATTGTGTTAAGTTTAGTTACATTTTTCGATTTTCAAAATATAGTTTTCATATAAACAATGCTTAGCCATAACTGATTTATCTAGCCTATTACTTCAAATGAGAAAAAATGTTGTTTAATTCTTGTCTTCATTCTTCTTTTGGTTTGGCATATTTATTTCTTCGGACACATTTCACAGTTTATACAATAAATACCAGATTTGTCCTGTTCTTGAGTTTTATTTTTGGGGTTTCCTAACATTTTACCAAGATTACTCTCAGCTGACAAGGGTACATTTAAAATTTGTATTTTTCGCTAGCGATTTTTTAACAATATTAGACAATGGTGGTTGTTATAACCCATCGTTGTTGGAGTTAGTTGCTTTCCAGGGTAGATCTCGATTCCATAATTTTATTGAATTTCATTTTCTATGTATCAGTCCAGAAATATATATTTTCAGATACTGGGGTTTATAATTACCAAACAGTCCATCTTGGCATCTTCAGTCTGATGTAGCAGGGAATTTCTAATTTTAGGTCAATTATATTCAAAATTTTACATAACTTAACCAAAATTTTCCCCCTCTCTTTTATTACTATTGGGAACTATAGTAGAACCTACTCATTAGGTCTTCCTTGTTTTAGCAATAAATAAATTTGTGATCACTCACGAGTCAGTCAATTTTTGATTTTTTAAGTAAAGTGAATCAAGATACAACCTACATTAATCAAACCAATAATACAACTAAGAAAGAAGAGAGAGAATTTTTTCTATTTTTAAACTTTAAAAAAATGTTTAAAAAAAGTACTCCTGCAATGTGCACATCACATCATTTTAAAAGCATTCTTAGAAACTACATTTAATTTTTCTCTCCCCTGGGGGTATTCCATATCCTCCGGTAAGCTCCCTACGAGTGAGATAAATCCACAGATTCAAACTTGGGTCCCAGAGAAAATTGCAATAACTTTATTTTAAATATTACCGGTACCTAATTCTTTTAAATTACAGTATTTAAAATAAAGTTATTGCAATTTTTTCTGAGACCTAAGTTTGAATCAAGAAATTCTGGGCCCTTGGACAAATTTAAATGCAACCACAAAGTTTGTAGGATAAATAAAACATTTCATTGTTTAAGTACTGCATACTTCTTTCATTAAATACCTGACTCATCTAAAATATTTCACCAAATCAGCTAAATTAAGTAAGTTGTTAAGTAGCACAAAACAAGTAGTTGAAAGTAATCTTTACTTTGATTGTATGAATTTTACTAGCTTTATTTATTTATAATTCTACGTAGGCCTACTAAATTCAAGATATATATGAATATCATATAATTATTACGGAAGTCCTTTATGCGTTTTGACTAAGACACTGCTTTCGAGGTCATTGATAGGCCTACAGACACAAGACTCAAATCGTTTTGGAAACTTGCCAGTTGCAGAGTCGTTGCGCTCACATTTGTTGTGTTGTAGATTTGTGTAGTACAAAATACATTAGTTCATAACAGGTGATAGAGTGACAGATGGTATATAGTTATAAGCGCCATTAGCTAAAATGTCAGATTAGACTTTTATAACACCTCCCATAGTGTTGTCATTGTTTATTTTGTTCTATACAGTTGACTACGTAATAGGTCAGGTCAGACAACATCTCGGCTAGTCTCGACAAAGAGTGCAACGTTACTAACTGTTCAATAAACATTAGTGAAACTGTGTTAGTGTAACATTCGTTGGTTGTGTCAATGGCAAAATATTTAAGAAATAGTTCACTGACTGAAACTTTAGTAGAGGAAGATTTGGCTTCAGATATATCACAACCTGAATCTTTAACGATTGACATTACGGATTCAAGAAAAATTCACGTAGGCATTGAAACTATCTACAATGAAGACATTATCCTTACACAAGAAGTGTTTCCTAAACATTATGATACTAGTGCATTAAATTATCCGTATGTTCAAAATTTATGTGTTAATGGTCAAGAACAAGCGAAACGGAATACAACGAATAATTGCAGGAATAAGAAGCCTAAGCAGAAAGGTAGGTCAAGTAGCAGTTCTACATTTTAAACACACTGTTTTTAAACTGATAAAAATGTTAATTTACTATATGCATTTGCAATACCAACGTTATGACTTGTTCATTGTTGAAAATTCGTAAATATTAAGACTAACGCCTGTTATTGTACGCTTACCTATACAAAATAAAACACCACAGCTTAAAATCATTTTAACTTTCTCTTTGCTCAAAATGTGGCAGCAATTAAATATTTAAATTTAACCAAAAATTATTAACAGATTGTATTATTAAATAGGCATAACCTATGTTGTATTGAGATTATTATTGTCCGTCTTAATATTACGTTTATGAAAATTCAACGTATTATCCTAAATAAAAAAATAAAGTGTTGTAAACACACAAGAAATAGTTTTCATCAAAACCACGTGCTACATTTTTCAAGTAGAGGTAATCCATCAGGAGTCAGGAGCAGTGGCGTAGCAAGCGGGTGGCGGGGATGGCCCCGCAAGGGCGCCGGATTAGGGGGGAGGAGCGGAAATAAATATTTCAGGTGGAAAAACTCCGATGGTGAACTTGCCCGTTCTTTATAAGGAATAAGTGCATAATTTTGTGACTGTATGACGTACATTCAGTTTTCTGCCCGAAATGTGAACATCTGTGTGGTTAAAAAGCCCAAATTAAAGTTGTCGCTCCGTAAGTTTTTTAATTTGATGTGTATTTTTTATTTTAATTTGACCGTTCACAACGATCCAGGCCAATTTTATCGCCAATCTTAAATCTTAATTATGCTATATATTTTTTACTATTTTAATATCTTAAATATATAACTTTAAGTTTATTTTTTATTTTGTGTGATATAAATAGATATACTTAATTTTACTAATTAATTAGCTGTTAAATATGACTCTAATAACAGGAATTTATGTGTTTTGTAAATATTTATTACTTTGTTATATGTAGTTATAATATATTACCAAAATATAACTATGGTAAATACAAATAAAACATGATAAAGACAATCTAATTCTCGCTCAAGTACATTAACTTTTTTGTCGCTATAGTCCAGTCAAATAGTACACTAGAAATCGCTAAAATCGCAAACTAACGACTAGTTCTGATTTTTTAATATGTTGTTAGGACCCCTACCAGTAGTGTATATCCAAGTTTGCAGCTTCGAAAGACCTGTGCTAACTTCGTAGCACGCGAAAAACCGCGAAATTTTCGCACTTTTTTAAAGTTTTTTCACTATATCTCCTAAACTGTGCGTTTTCGTTTTTTCATAAAACATGTTATTTACGTTTTGGAAGTACATTAAATTTTCTACAATTTGAGACCAGAACCAGCTCTGTAGCGCAGAGATCAGAACCAATACAGCCCTACAAAATTGGCAATATTTTTGCAAAAAAGTGTAATTTTAAATTTGAACAAGTTTCGACCCCGAAATCGGGGAAAATACTAATTTTAAGGGGTAAATCATAGGGGAAGATGTTGTAGCGAATGTTATTAGCTTTAATTTAAGCACAAAACGACGTCTGTAGGTCTAACAGTTTCCTCACAATGCTTAAAAATAAAAAATAGGAAAATTGCATTTTCGAAAATTGGCTATGTTGAGTTCTCACGATGTATTTTGAAAGGAAAACCATGTACATCAGCAAGGTATATATATTTACTTAGTCTATTAATAATGTATTTACAATGTAATTAATTCAAAAGTTTTTTTATATATCCATATGTACGGTATATTTACGAGAGATATTGTTGGAAGATTGTTTGGTTGGAATAGTTCATTTTGCCCGCTTCGTGGGTGTTTCGAAATATTCAGATTCAGCACAAAACGACGTCTGTAGGTCTAACAGTTTCCTCACAATGCTGAAAAATCCCAAAAAACGGAAAAACTGCATTTTCCGCAAATTGTCTCTGTTGAGTTCTTACGATGGTTGGAGGGTTATTTGACTAAAGCACACGTGAAATTCTTCAAATATCTCTTTCGTTACCGGTAGTTGAATGTGATTAAAAAAGAAAACTGCAGCCTCCTTCCCTCTGGACTGTGGAATAAAAAATCACAAATCTATAAAAACCTAAATCGATCATTTACCAGTAAATGAAATGTGTGAGAGCTCGGTCAAGGACCTACGTCTTTGAAAAAGAAGTGAAGAGATAAGGACGAATAGAAGGGGAGCTCGGCACTCCTTCCCTTATAACTGAAAAGGTAGGCAGGCAGGTATTCCCTCCCTTCCCCTCCAACAGTCCTTTGGTCGTCACAAATAGGTTTCTCATTTTCAGTTTAGTCAGTTTAGTTTCTATTACTCTTCGCGCGCTAACGAAATAATGTCGGCTCCAGGATAGGGCAGAGAAGAACACAAAAACTGCCGAACGCGTAAGGCGCTATGGTTTTCTGCAGTGCAACTATAAAAAAAGAGAGACTATCAAAAATCTTTGAAGAGTCAACTATCATAAAAATGGCTCAGGAGAAGTTGCTGGCGAACGACGTCTTGCTTTGATGGGGACACGTAAACTGCCCTGATATTTTAAGTACGTTTGAAATGATGAAACTGCCCCGCTCATTAAAGAGGATCAAGAAAGGTCGCCTCGCCATACCAGAAATGCTGAAATTGCCCCAACTTCTACCTTATACAGGTACGGGATATTTCCCTCCGAGTAGTTTCATAGCCCCTTGCTGTAGCATACCAACTGATTGGAACGCATACCAATAAATATTAGGTTAGGTCAGCTTAGGTTGGTTTGGTTTTAGAAGACTGCAGTCACTGACAGGACGCAGTTTGTGGCATTGTGGATTAAATTTTGTGTTTTAGTGTTGTTATACAGTTTAGTGTATTCAAGTTTGTGATAAGTGATTTAGAAGGGGGAAAAGAAAAGAAAAATTAGTGGTAGGGTGACAGATAGATGTCATGAAAAAACCTAATGACCCATGTGCTTTGTAAAGACTGTGAGTGCTGACTTACTATTAGGAGGGAATTCGGAAGGAAATATTCCTTACCTTTGTCAGGTAGAAAGTTGGGGCAATTTCAGAATTTCTGGTCTGGCGAGGCGACCCTTCTTGATCCTCTTTAATGAGTGGGGCAGTTTCATCGTTTCAAAATTACCCAAAATGTCGGTGCAGTTTCACTACGCCCGCTTTGATATGCTCCGACTTCCAAAGCTAGGGAATTGAAACGAATCAGGCAGTGGAGGATGCTGACTGTGATATTGTCAAGGTGGCACTTGACAAGAGTACCTCTTTTCAGTCAGTGCTAATCATTGGAGAAGATGTGGACCTCCTCGTCCTTCTCAATGGTTTTTTATTAACTGTGAAGAACGTTTTTTGACAAGTTCAGAAGTGGTTGTGGGTGGAAAAAGATGTCTCTCAATGGGGATGGAAGAAGGCAGATCAAGGGCTCGATCCAACAACAATGATGAGTGAAGTGGCATCCTTTCTGAAGTTTCTATCATGCGGGTGCAAGAAAGGCTGTAGCGGAGGCGGCTGTACCTGCCTAAAAGCAGGCCTCAAATGCTCAGAACTTTGCAAATTTTGCTCCGGCGTCTCTTGCCAAAACGTCGCCGTAATTCAGATTGCCGAAGGAGGAGAAGATGACGTCGACGATCTACTACCTATTTTTCAAGATGAATCTGACGATATATATAAAAAACTTTTGACTTAATTAAATTATAAATACATTATTAATAGACTAAATATATATTTCTTGCTGATGTACATAGTTTTCCTTTCAAAATACGTCGTGAGAACTCAACAGAACCAATTTGCGAAAAATGCAGTTTTCCCATTTTTGGGATTTTTAAGCATTGTGAGGAAACTGTTAGACCTATAGACGTCGTTTTGTGCTTAAATTAAAGCTAATAATACTCGCTACAACATCTTTTCTTATTATGTACCCCTTAAAATGAGTATTTTCTTCAATTTTGTGGTCAAAAGTTGACCAAATCTTAAAATTTCACTTTTTTGAAAAAAAAATTACCAAATTTTGGAGGGTTGTATTGGTTTTGGTATCTGAGCTACAGAGCTGGTTTTAGTCTCAAATTGTAGAAAATTTAATGTACTTCCAAAACGTAAATAACATGTTTTATGAAAAAACGAAAACGCACAGTTTAGGAGATATAGTGAAAAAACTTTAAAAAAGTGCGAAAATTTCGCGGTTTTTCGCGTGCTACGAAGTTAGCACAGGTCTTTCGAAGCTCCAAACTTGGATATACACTACTGGTAGTGGTCCTAACAACATAAAAAATCAGAACTAGCCGTTAGTTTGTGATTTTAATGTACTATACGACTGGCCTACTACGTATTATTTTGTATTTATTGTATACTAGTGGACCCGCAATGCTTCGCTATTGCCTGGTTTAATTTAAAGGGTAGTTATTCCATTTTATTACATTGACTTAAGTAATCGAATTGCAAAATGGTTTCTATGCCACTTAAGAATATACTACTCAAATTTATATTTTTATTTATATTTTGTAAACCTTTATATATACAGTAAACCTTTTCTTTGCTTTTACCTAATCTAAAAACTGATAGTTCTGAAGAATTGTAAAAATCCTGTTTCTAAATTAGCCCAATAGTGCAGCCATTGAAGCGAAAATAGGGTCTTACCTCCGAATTTTTTTACTGTGAACCGATTTGCATGAAATTTTGGAATAGGCTCATCTTACCCTTAACTTCAAAAGTGAAAATGATCTGAGCTCCGCCTATTATTTTTAAGGGGTGTAAACAACCCCTTAATGGAAAAATTGACATTGAGCCATTTTATCGCTAGAAAACGTGTTTAATATTAAGGGGTGAAATTGTAAAGTGTTTTCTGACATAATTACCTCATATTAAAACCCCTCATTTTCAACCCCTTGAAATCCTTACAACCCTTGAAAAAACCCTAAATTGAAAATCACAAAAAATTACTTTGGTATGACATAAAATGATTTAAGTACAGAGTAAATAATATTTCATGTTCTCTATCTTAATTATCGAATTTTTAACCCGGTTTTGACCCTTAAAAACAACCCCTTGATAAAAAATTGTTAACAAACATTTCTTTTGATGAAATGAAAAGGATTTAAATGTTATTCCACATTCTCGAAAAAGATTATCATATTCTCAAGCTTTTCAACCCTTAAAACTACCCCTAAATTAAAACAGTAAATATATATGATTACTCATTTAAAAATAATTTAATTACAGATTAAGAAATCACCATTTATTGAATAAAATGTAAACTTACAAGTTGTCTAAAACTGTTCCAGATTGAATTGGGCGTCTAGTTAAAATATTACATTAAACACGTGCTCATTCCTTTGCAGGCGGAAATATACTGGTCACATTGTATAGCATATATATTTAAAAAATTCGAAACGAATAAACGGAGCACGCACAGCTGATCAACTGGCTTTTTCGTGGTTGGCCCCTCCGAGCAATACACATACTTACCTTCACTCAAATGTGGTATATATACATATATGAACATTGGTATATATTCATGCCTACGTTTCCAAAATATATGTGCCATAATATGTATGTATATACATAAGGCAATAGATTTGGGTCGCTATTACTGTGTACTTTCACTTTGCTCCAAATATTCACACTCCGAAATTTTCAGTTTACTAACTAGAAAAAAATACGACTAGTTTTTCGACCATAACTCCTTTAATTTTGATGCTATCACAACTTATAAAAAACCATTTTAAAGGTAATTAAAAGAGCTACAACTTTTTTCATTACAATATATAGTGAAAAATCTTTTATTTTAAAACGGTGAAGGGTCAAAGGGCTCAAGAGAGACTGTGATTGCGCTGCCGCGCGCTCTTTAAACAATCATATCTCAGTCAATTTTTGTGTGACAGAAAAACAAAAAAAAACTATTTTTTTTGTCAGAAAAAACCTACATTTTTCATCATTATACTTTTGTACGTATCTTTCATCATTTTTGAGATATTATGAAAAGAAGGTGATTTTTTTAAAAATTCTAAAAATTGTTTTTTTCTTAAAATCGTGATTGTTTTGAAAAATATGTGTCCTAAAGCAGCCAAACTACCAGAATCCATCAAACTCTTTTCATTAAAGTTAATTCTAGACGGAATACGATTAATTTTAATTTTGATGGAAATGGCACTTATAAAACCCATTGATTTAAAAGAAAAAAACATTAGATGTTCCTCTTATTTGCAATACAGCTTACTCATTTTACGTGCAAAAGACATTTAACAGTGCTAATTTTAAAGCTTATTTCAAGCACTACAAAACCCTATTTCATTAGAATGCATAAAATGTATCTGCTCGCCGATAGATGGCATTGAACACATCGATTAAATTTCAAAATTTCAGACAAAATAAAAAACGGCTTTGATCTTTAATATCTCGCTTAATATTGCACTTAGAACACTTTATAAAAAACCGATTTGTTTAATTTTTTACCTGCTACAATTTTGTTCATCATAAAATTTTCGTTAAAATGCATATTTTTGGAGATATTTGCAAAAAAGAACGATGAAAAACGTAAAAAATTCCGAATTTTAAATTGTCAATAACTTGAAAAGTATTGGGTTTTTTGAAAAACTTTATAGAATATTTTTTGCTTAAAATTAGGCCTTCTATCGATATCTGAGGTTATTTTGAGAAAAAAAAATTTCACCACCGAGAAGGGGTGGCAACCACCCCCAGGGTGGGTGCGGAGTTCAGATCATTTTCACTTTTGAAGTTAGGGGTAAGATGAGCCTAATTCCAAAATTTCATGCAAATCGGTTTACAGTAAAAAAATTCGGAGCAATAACGCTTCAATGACTGCACTACAATTAATTGGTTGCAAATAAACGTGTTTTGGTTCATTGTAGGCCTAACCTAAAATTATGTTCAGTTTTTGATCCAAATCAGTTGTTTTATAACAACCTATATTTGAATTGAATTAAAATATAGTAAGCATTAGTTGATTTTTGTTTTTGTTTGCTTTAAGTTGGTCAATCTAACCTAAAAAAGCTGTTGGTTTTGAAGAATAATAAACTGATTATAAATGCTGATTAAAGTTGCTATGGCATTGAATGTAAACAAACATGTGTTACTAAGCTTTTTATACGAACAGCTGTTTTTGTTTAGTTTTTTCCAAATTTGAAACTTTTTCGGGAAACGTTTCAAATTTTTCTTTATATAAAAACCTAGTTCGGACTATTACGAACATTTTAAAACAAAAAATAGCCAAATGGGTCCAGCCGTTCTTAAGTGATGCGCAAACAAAGGAACTGCAATTCATTTTTATTATATCTTATCTTCTAAAGCGAGAGATAATTGTCTGTCTGCTAAATGGATCTGGAATCTCCGTCTAAGGATTTTTGATTTTTTGATTTTATATGGGGCTTTTGGCCACGAGAAATCGATTGGAAATGGTCACCAGTCTGGGAAAATTCGTTTTCTACGTCTTTTTATTAAATTAAAAAGTGAAATTTGTCCATTTTAAACAATACAAAGCACAGCTGATGCAAATGTTTTCAATGTCATTACAATAATCATCTGTTTTCTTTTAAACGAAGCACAGCTGATGCAAATGTTTACAATGCCATTACAATAATCATCTGTTTTCTTTTAAACTGTATTTTATTAGAGGTCAGCCTAATGTTGTATCTATTTATAGTTACCATGGCAACGAATAGGCTACTTCTGCTAAATAAACATACCCTTTATTTAGTTGTTTAATGTTATAGGCCTAACCTAAACGATGTTCACGGAAATTTGCAATAATAGTTATTGACGTGAGCGAACTAGGCCCTAGGCCTAAATCGATATTGAAATATAAAACTTTAATTTAGGCCTGACTTATTTCTGAGGCATAGCGTTGAGATTATGGTTAATCCTTTAAACTGTATTTTTATTACAGGTAAGCCTAATGTTGTATATACCCTTTATTTAGTTGTTTAATGTTATAGGCCTAACCTCAAAACTCAATAATCCAATATTTGTTATTGAAATCATAGCCCTGCTTATAATCGAGCTTTAGCTCGGTCTCCTGGTACTATAGATTAAATTAAGTTACAAAGTATATTAATTAATTATGTTTTAAAATTTTCCTTGAAACCGGCTATTTGTTCTGGTTATGAAACAAACAAAAAATATATTGCAATCATACATAGAGTATTTTTTGCTCCTCCATATGCTCGCGTTTTTATATGAATTGTATTTTAGTTCCACTGTTCATTGAAAGTTAGTTTTAAAAAGAAAACTAGTTTGGCGGTACAAGTTGGTCAAAATTGGCCGATTTACATAAAATTTAGTATAAAAATAATCGAAATTTAAATACAAAACGTAACTAAGATAATGGTTTTTAATAATTGTTGACAATAATTTAACTGACTTTTTGGGATTAGGCACCAAGTACTTGTTTTCATTGAGTGCAGCCAAGCGACACAATTAGAGTCGGCCGGGCGGACGATCCTAACATTTTCCTGGTTCAGAGTCCACAACTATAGGCTACAAGTTGAAAGTAAAAAGATTTCTAGCATTTCTAAAAGATCTTCAACGGGATAGATCGTATGACGAATCTTGCGATACTCTCGATTCGACATGAAGAAGTAAGAAAATTGGACAGATGGCTAATCAATGATTTTGTGTCAGTTAAAACCAGGAAAGAAACAATTAAGTGCATACTTGTCCTATGTTGTTTTCTTACGTTGTTTATATGAATTGGGCAAGGTATGAAAGTTTTTCCTGTTTAAGTTACTGAACCTTCCCTCCCCCCCCCCTTTTTTTATCAAAGAGGGGTGCCATTTTCAAGTCTGGCCAGAGGCGCCAGTCGCCTTAGCTACGCCACTGAACAGGAGATACTTTCTATTCCCTCTCTCTAAATTATTTGACTTCTCGTTAATATTACGCTTAGGTCAAGGCCGACTCTACTACAGGCCGGAGCGATGAATTCGTGACGTCACGGTCAGAGTGCTACCCGGCTGGTGACTCCCGTAAGAAACATATGGCGCGCCCTGACATACTCTGCTTTAAACTGGTCTACTGTCGAAACCCTTCGTTCTATTTCCCTGAAAATTTAAACTTAACTAAATAATAAACCACTTAATACTAAAACATGTTTATAAGTAGTGTAGTACTTTTTTGTCTATATAAAACAACGTAAGTTTCGAAGATACATATATTGCAGTTGGTTTTTATGCTATATCTAGGTTTTATAAAAGTAACAGAAACCAATTATAATATAATAATTAGAGCGCAAACATTATAACTGATCACTCAAATTTATTATACGGCAAATTTCTTTTAAAATTAAAATCTATGTTTAAACTACATACAATTATATTTTATTAAGCTCAAAAATTACCTTTGGTGATGAAATGGTGATATACGCAGTTTTTATACTATAATTAAATGTATCCACTTTCCTTTTTCTTGACAACCTGGAGTCACAAAAGTTTGTTCTAACTTTAGAACAGTTATTGAGCAAAATATTGGAAATTTTTTTAAATATTACGTGCACTAGGCCTATGTCGGACAGAGGTTTCTGGCACTTTTCACAGTTCTCTTCAAGTGTACTGGCGCAAGCTTCTAGACAGAGGTGGAGTAATTGTTTTTGTGAACCACAAAGAAGAAACTGCTTCTCAAATCTACTACTAATCAATACAGTACTTTAAAAACTTTTAGCATATATTGCAGTATACCTATTGTTAAATCTGTTGGATATTTTAAGTTGCCCCTAATGTTGCAGCTTTAAGTTGTAGCTTTGTTAGTATAATCTCTGAAGGCAAGTAATATCATTGACTATGTAAGCATTATTAATTAATTATCTCCTCGTCCCCTACTTCCGTTATAATAGCTCCACGCCAAACAGCGTTGAAACAAATATCAAGCTCTTCTCAAACAACGTTGAAAGAATTTTGAAGCTCTTCGTCAATTAAATCAGCGAGGAAAGAAATTAACTATTTTACACAGGTTTCTATGTGCACATCAAGACCGAGGCGCGAAGAACTGAACATGCTCCTTTGACGGGATTTCATTCATACCAATTCTTTTTTTGACTGAAGAGGTTTCCTTGCGGGCAAATTTTTATAACAGGTTTGTTTTTTAGCAGATATCTTTTTCTTGGCAAAACAACTTTAGGCAGTCCGCAAATTTTTAGCATTTGTTTTTTATATTCAAACAAATGTATTCTCCTATGTAATCCAACGCCATACAATCATTTTCAGTAACATTTTCGTTG
This sequence comes from Philaenus spumarius, assembly GCA_018207615.1. Taxonomy (NCBI): domain Eukaryota; kingdom Metazoa; phylum Arthropoda; class Insecta; order Hemiptera; family Aphrophoridae; genus Philaenus; species Philaenus spumarius. The sequence continues at coordinate 810,460 of JAGFPH010000149.1, forward strand.
TAACTCTGAGCTACTACTTCCTCAAACTCACTGAATTCATTTCCCGGATCAGTGCACACATTCTCATATTCTTCTTCTAGTGAGATTTCCAAAGGCAGGAATATATATTTTAAGGAAACTGTTCCTTTCACAGAAGACGATAATTTGTCCAAGCTTATCGCTTTCAGTGACGCGAGTTGAAATGACCGATTCCCCGGCCTTTACCTTTGATTACTGAACAAACTAAACAACTTATCGAAAAATATGTGAAATAAAAGTTGTAGTTTGTTTTTACCTCAAAAACAAAAAATGTTTACGCTGTGTGACTTTTTCGTGTCCCGCTATCACAAATCTTGAATACTTTTAATTAATACAAATTCTAATATTTACTTAAGTAAAAGATTTTTACATCGCTGCATTCCGTATTTCATGCAGAAATCAAATATATAAGTTTCATTATAAATAAATGACTGTAAAAAGGTCCAGGAATGTGTAAATGAAAGCGCGCTCGACTTACACTATGGTTGAGTTCAACCCAGACTGTGACGTAGCGGCTAGGGGAAGGGGGAAGCACTCCGGCCTGTAGTAGAGTCGGCCTTGCTTGGGTGGATACACAATGTTTTGAGCGCTTGATTTTTTCTGAATTATTTTTGTTCATAACAACAAATGTTAGGTTTTGGTTTTAGACCTACGTAAAAGCCAAAAGTGAACTGGGGGGGGGGAGAGCCCCCAGGGGCATATTCAATTTACCGTAACTGGCAAAGAAGGTGGCTCCTCAAAAGGGATCGAGAATCGTCAAAAATGCCCTAGAACGCACCGTTTTCAAGATATTGACGATTTATCTGAAAAAATAATGAATAGTTCCAAATCATTGCTTTATAATCAAGGCCGACGGAGTAACGTGTTATCAGCACAATTCAAAATACAAATAAATATTGTTTACTTTTTGTTTATCTGGTAATAAATGAATGTACCAATTTATAGTTCCCTAGCTTTAAGGGAAGTATATTAATTAATTTTTATTGTTTTAAGGGTTGTTGTTACATTTTCACCCCTTGGTAGGACGCTAGAAAAATCAAATATAGTTTACATTGTATATATATGTCTTGCAAGAAATAAATGTACCAATTTCCATCTCTCTAGCTTTATGGGAGAATTAATTCGTATTTTTTTAGTAGGGGTTGTTACCAAATTTTCACCCTTTATCAGCACACTGCAAAATACAAATATTGTTGACTTTTTATATATATCTTGTAA
>JAGFPH010000149.1:847872-868800 GCA_018207615.1 Philaenus spumarius
AAAATTTGTGAGTTTTTAAACAACGATAACTTTTGAATGCGTCGTTCGATTTTCATTTTTAAAAAAGCATTCTACGCAGTTTTTAAAGCACAAAAAGAAAATGTACAGGTTTATATTGATTGGTTGAGAAATCTGGAAGATATGTTAAAAAAATACCAAAAAACGAAAATTTGTGAATTTTTAAACAACGATAACTTTTGAATGCGTCGTCCGGATTTTCATTTTCAAAAAAGCAGTCGACGCAGTTTTTTAAGCACAAAAAATGTATACATGGTTTTATTATGATTTTTTCGCACGCTTAAAGTTATTTTTAAAAAACATAAAAATTCCAAAAAAATTTAGGTTATTTTTTTGGATTGGCTCGATGGATTAACTCTCAAATCTAATCAGATCTAAGTTTTGATACACCCTTTCGAATGACATGTCGTAGAATTCAATCGGTTGATTCGTTTTTGAGAAACTGTACGACAAAAATTTATTTACACACATACATCCACACACACACACACGGTCGGACATCTCGGCGGGAATAGTCAGAATGGCTTCCTGGGACCTCAAAACGTGGAGATTTAATGAAAACTCGACTTTCGAAAATCGAACCGAAATCAATAACTTCCCTTTATTGGTAGCAGGAAGTTAAAAAAGGCATCAAACTTAAAATAAAAATTTTTGCGAGATTAAAACTTATTGGTATAAAGTGTTTTTCCCTTCTAATAAATTTTCCCACTCAACCCTAAATAACATATAAATTATAAAAATATGTACAGCAAGCTATAAACAGTAAAAGGGGTATTGATTAAAAACTTATTGCTTATCTATATGCCTAAGACATCCTATGACTCTTGATAAGATAAATAACTGATAAGATATTTAACTAAAGTACAAGTTAGGGTCAGTCTATTAATGTTTCCTGTATTTACATGAGATTTAAAATCAAAGCAAAATTACAACAGTTATTATGTCCATAATTAATTGGTTTTATTTAATACCGAGTTCTTCAACATTTAAACAGTTTTTATGTGTTTTCAGAATATCCTGAAGATATTGGATTAAGTTTTGTACAACGATATGATTGGAAAGCAAAACCTCTTATCGATGATATCCGCAGGCAAATTCTTCCTGTGAAAAGAGTGATCATCGGTCATTCAGCATCCGCACATTGCTATAGCACAGACATTTGCAAGCAATTAGTTAAGATTATCCAAGTATTTCATATGGACAGTCAACAGTTCTCTGACATTGGATATAACTTCTTGGTCGGAGGAGATGGTTTGGTGTATATTGGTCGAGGGTGGAACTACGTTGGTGCTCACACGAAGCAGTACAATTTCAATTGTTTAGGTATAGCTTTGATTGGTACTTTCACAACTAAGCAACCAACTGAACTACAGATGAATGTAACAGCAAAACTTATTAACCTAGGCATAAAACTTGGTAAAATATCAAAAAGCTATGCTCTAAACGGTATGTGTCAACTTTCCTCAACTGTAAGTCCTGGTAAATTCGTATATGATATTATATCAAAATGGGATCATTTTCTTGTATCTGGTGAATCACCCCCTTGTAAAAATATATCTAGTACTACTACAGGCAATACTAATATACAATCAGGAAATAATATTACAGATTCAACTGTAGTTAGCACTCCAGAAACTACTAATTCAACAATTCAAAGTAAGGATATAAAGATTCTAAATTTTACAAACCTAGGCAGTACCACAGTTCATTCATTCTTTAAAAAAGCATTATTAAAAATTAAGTAAAAAAGCTTTTTTGTGAATCCATGGCCTCATAAAAAACTGTTTGACAAATTTTGGTATAGTTTCATAACACAAAATGGGGTGTATTATGTACCCTATGTAATGCAATTTAATATTACCTTATTTACAATTTGAGTATATATTTGAACATTGAATGATAATTTCATTATTTATTTGTAATACGGTTATGTGGATAAGTAGTAAAACATTTTTCAAATAAGAGAAACTGCAGCGCTCCATGTTTTTTTTTAATATGAGCCATAATGACCAGACTGAATGAAAACCTTACTACAAAATACATGTTTAAAGTAACTTTATTTTTATGAAATGACAGAGAGAATATAGATTTTAACATGTTATAACTAACAACCATGCTAGACAAGGGGGTCTATTTTACTTAAAGAGAATAATTGGAGGAAAAGGGTATTTAAAGAAACTGTGATTATGTATGTAAGAAGAAACTGTATTTCTCAGCCTAGTTCAACCATTAGTGTGGTGTATTTACCCTTAATTCGAAATGAAGTACAGTAGAACCCCTCTTAACCGGTCTGGTCGGGACCGAGACTCTGGCCGGTTGATCCAAGGTTTCCGTAAAAAATAGATTTTTGATAAAATAACCTACATATTTCATAAATAAACAAGCAAATAAGACGTTATTGCAACCCAATTTATTATATTACAACATACATAAACAAACACCAACAAATTAAACATACATAAACTTTGAAAACTGAATTTACATACACAGTATCAAAAAATCAGTTATTTTTTTCTGTTCCTTAACATTTAAAGATTTTTTTAAAGTCTCTCTATTTTCGTACGTTAATCACGTCTTATACCGTTGAATCTTTTTGCTGCGCAACATATTACACAATATGTTACAAATATTACATATTTTGCTCCTACGAAATTCAGTAAAGATTCCGACAAAGCAACAGACGAAGGAAAAGAAACAAAGGATGCCGCTTTGTCAATTGATTCTAAGAAAAAATACAGTTGCCGCGGAAGCAAGAGGGGAATCAAACTCACACTCCCCCCTTCCATGTTCTGTGCCACCTAAAGTTGCATCACCCAACTTTATTTTCCAGGAAATGTCCGTCAAACAATCAATGTTTAGACTACAGCGAGTTACAGTAACATAATTTGTAAGAGAAATAAAACTCTGTTGTTCCATGGGATAGGCCGGTTAATCCGAGAACCGGTTGATCAGAGGCCGGTTAAGAGGGATTCTACTGTAAATAAACGTTTTGACAGGCCTACTAAGGAAATTGATAACGTAAACATGGTAGGGGTTGTTCCTCGCAGTGACCATCAATCGAGTTCTCAGTTAACCAGTGTTAGGCACTGTGAGAGGCTTAGGTGTAGTATTTAGTTTTGTTTACACCTGAAGAGGCGAAGTGTTTACAATCTTCGCGAAACGTTGTGTGTAATTTTAAAATATCGTCCATATTACTGTGTGTTTTTGTGTATGTGTTGTGCGTGTTATTGTGTTGACGTGGAATACATTCCTAATATTGTTTTTCAATTTGAACTATGGCACTTGGACAATGTATTTTAATCTATAAGGTGGGTGAAATAAATTATATATTTTTAAATATCATATACCCCACCCTTATGGCCTTTAAAGATTCAAATAAAAATAGTTTTAATTCATGCTAATGAGTTTCATTCGAATCAAACCATAAATAAATAATAGGTTAGCTTTTTTGATGGCGACAACTTAATGGCTGATTTTTAATAAACATTTTTCTGAATAAAGCTGGATTTTTCATTTAAATCTTAAGGTCTGATACTAAACTTCAGGGTCATATCCCAAAAGGAGTTTCAAAAGCTGTTTTAAAACTTTTAATAAATAAGGTTGAATTTGTAAAATTTTATAATATCTGGGTATCTGAAAACGGAGGGAGGGCGGCTAAAGGTTATCTGCACAGAGCTACCTGAAATCCGTGAATGATTACATGCTACATTTTCTGATTTGAATTTTTTTAAATGTTTGAAGAGTACTGTGGTGTAAGGGAATGTTTGTGAAATATACAAATTCTATGTTTTTTACGTATAAGTTTTGGATTTTGTTTAGTATTAAATGATTAACTATAAAATTAAAATGTCCGTTCATAAATGAATTGTATTTACATTGTTTTAAAAACTAAACAAGTCAATTGATGTAATTGTTTTTGTTAGAAATCATCAATATTTTTTAAAGAATTATTTGAATTTTATTAAAAGATGAAGTTGTATATAGTGGTGTTACATTTTCTTAAACCATCCGGCTTTATCTTAATACCAATTATATTGGCTCTATAAAGTATTTTCCATTGGGAGCCCATAATAAAAACAGCCAATAAGTGCCAAGTTTCAAATTTGCGTTCTCAAAAAGACAGTAACTTGTTGTCGCTCCGGTGAAATGAATTTAATAAAAATTAGGACGAAGCTCAGTTTGGCGACAAAAGTTTCTAAAATGTGGCCTGAAGGGCGGTGAGGTGAAGCCTCGCTGATTCGGTCCTGAAAAGGGCCGAATATGTTGGAGAACTTGAGCCTGAAGGGCGCTTGATTGCAGGTGAAGCCTGTGAATGGTTCGTAGCGCTGCGCTGTCGTTACGTTGCTTAGAATCGTTGCGAAGCGAAGCACAGTAGCCCTAAGTAGTGCTCACAAGCACTACCCGGTCACCAAGACGACTGCAATGCCTTGGATCGAGAGACTACTGGATGAAGTCGACCCTGAAAAGGACCGTGTAAGCTTGAAGAGCGTTGAGTTGTCGGGTGACACGTAGTCGGAGCTAAGGCGGAGGTTCTAGCCGGACTAGCCTCTTTTCCGCGAACGGGTCTTCTTGTGTCTGCTGTATTGTTGCGCTGTGAAATTGGCATAGTCGAAAGAACAAGACTTATTTTGAATTTAGAATTGAATTATTTTATTTTCGTCTTTTATCCTGGCGATCGGCAATACTCCCTCACTAACTCGGCGACTCTCCCTTAGCTTCACTTCTCTCGGCAGTTTGCTGGCGTGGCACTTGTCCGGCCGATTTTCCCTTAGATAGGCACTATTCCGGCCAACGTATTGTTCCAAGGTCTGTAGCTCGGTTGTCAACCTGGTGTTTGCGGAGTGAGGTACACTCGATGTTCACCTGCGGAGTCCAGGAAGGATCCGTTCCAGTTGTGTTGACGAGTTCAGTTCCCTTGGCAGCGTCCAGGTAGGAGCTGCTGTTCGTTTGATGTGTTCGCTTGGTGTGGTGGTGAACGAAGATAATATTTTGGACTATTTCCCCCGTATATATACAGTTCTCCAGCGAAAAGTAACATTTAGGTGCGAAATCTAACACTTAGGGGAACGTAGTCGGCGAATTACCGTGCAGTAATGTTGCCGAGTTCCGAACCACTGTGAAGATGATGATTGTTGGCGCGTTCTTAAGTTTGCGGTTGCAAGTTCTTAAGTTCGCGTGGGGACTTTTTCGTCAGAAGTTTCGCGGGAGATTGTAACTTTGTCGGACGTAGTGCGACGAACGCCGAGAAAGTTTGAAGTCGTTGTTTCGGCCGTTTGAGAGTTAATATATTTAGTTTTTGTTCGGCAAACGTTTCTACGGTTGCCACTAAATATATAATGTGACCGGGGAACTGAATTTACTAGTGAATTTGGAGTTATTACGATAGATGTTTCGCGGGAGATTACCGAACAACTTTCCCGTAAGACAAGGTCTTGTCGGCGGGGAGAAGTTTTACGGTAGAAGTGAAGGAGCCGTTCGCAGTGATGTCGCAGTGTCCTTGGCGGGTGAACGTGTCGACATATCCCAGACATCTGCAGTGCGTAGTCGGAACGGTCCTTGAGAAAGTTGTGGGGAAATAATGCTAGTGTCTCTCTCGGAAGAGGAGGTGTCAACTTCCGAGGAAAGCAAACGTAGATTGATGATTGCCGGCCGATATCGTCGTGTCCTTGGCGGTCGAACATGCCTATGTTCGCCAGACAGATAATATACCGACCGGGGACGTAATAGAGTGAGCTCTGAGGACGTTTAGGCGAGTTTTCCCGTAAAAGGCATTTACGGGAAAATCGCAAGACGCTGACTGATGTTGGGCCCTTTTGAGGGCCAAAAAGTTAAGTGATGGAAAATTAATGTTTGAATCGCATGATGTTAGTTTCGCACGAAGAGTAGGTCCTTTTAAGGGCCAAGAAATTGCTCGGTGATTTGAACTTTGATTTTCCGCAGGACTGTATATACGATGCCGGGGAATCTCACGAAGAATTTATTTATTGAAAATAGAAGTAGCTCCGCTACGACAAGTTAACCTGAACCTCCTCCTATCTTCTGTCACAGGGAAGGGCCGTTTTGCGGGTTTAACCGCACTCAGCACTGAACATGTTAAACTCTACCTTCAGGCAGGTATACAGATATAAATACATAACAGATATAAATGACAGAAAACCGTAGTTCTGTCATTAAAAACCCATTTTGTCTCAAAATAAATGGTTTTAAAAATATTTTTTATATTTTAAAATATTTAAAGTTTTTGAAGTTGCAAATATCAAATGTGAATTCCTGTGCTTATCCATTTTCAAATTATACTTCTTTGTAAAAAAGAAAAAATACAACGAGGGACAAACAGGAAATTTATTATTTTTATTTTCAGACATTTCTAAGGTTTTATTTTAAAATGAAATGATCATTATTTGGTATACAGTAGTTAATATAGCTTTAAAGCTAGTCGGCTTTAAAGTTGTGGCATAAATATGAACTATAACTTTAAATAAGATTTAAAAGCCAAATCTGTCAGAAAAGTGCAGTGGTAAAATATTTATAAATGAGGCACAGCACTCTGATAACAGCCCATGTTTTATGACTGTAGAGAAAAAGCACGTAAATTGGCTTGTTAATTCTTATTGGTATTATTTTTGTTTTAAACAATCAAAACTGGTATGGTGGTTCTTTTATTACAATTTAGAAATTCACTCAGGGAATTGAAATCTATTACACAACTAACTCAAATTATAAAAATGTTTATTATATTTTTCAAAACTTTCCAGTTAAAACTTATAATAAATCATAATTAACTAATAAATAATTAATAATTTAATACAAAATAATATACAACGGTAAAATATATTTTTTTAGGTTAATGATTTTTTAAATCTAACTTAATAGTATTAATTAAATATACATTACGCCAAATACTTCGTTGCTTTAAACGTGACGTATTAGTAATAGTTTATTAAGATTTGTTTCCAATGAGGCAATATTTTGAATAGAATTCCGTGCAGTTGCCTTGGATTTTTTGATTGGTATGTACCTTTTTCAACACCTCTCACAAGCTAATGTAATGGAATTGAACATGGAATCATATCCCTTGCCCACAGAACATTTTTGGTTGTGTAATTTTTAACATTTTTGACACATTATTAACTTGCTTATCATCTCTACCTCAGCACATCAATAAAGAACCAATACTTCTGCTTCCATAAAACAAGATGCACAACTTTCCATGGATTCTAAATACAGTAACTTATCACCTCGTTGGACATCTGCACGAAAAGAGCACTAAGACAAATTAACTCTTTAAATATTACAAACTATTTTCATAAATGTACTATAGCCACCGGACCACATGTTTATATAATATAAGAAATTTGTACTTACAGTACACCGTCTCGTGGTCCAAATATCACCTTATGAAGGCTACCGCGGTTTCAAAAACACTAAGTTTTCATCTTCAGGCCGTACAAAAATATTCAATCACTCAATGGAGGTCGTCACACGCGTCTTCTCATTACCCACATAATGTAAAAATGGCAGCATACAATAGTTTCGTTCACAGGTTGGTCTCAGTGCCTTTGGACAAGGTAAAGTATGAGCAGGAAGGGAATACTATTAAGTACATTGCCGTTTCCAATGGATACAACAGCTCAATCATTGACAAGCTCATCAGGAGACATAAAAATAAGATACCTATTATAAAGAAAAAACAAATTTACGTTTCCACGGAATACGGCTCAGCGTTAAGCCATACTTTAAAATATGAATTGTCGAAAGAAAATATTACCGTTGCTTTTAATACTTCAAATAAACTATCATCTTTATTAAATAAGCCAATAAAAAACGTAAGTGATAAGCATGACAAGACTGGCATATATAAAATTACTTGTAGCGAATGCCCAAATTTTTATATAGGACAGACTGCCCGATCTTTCAACAAAAGATTTAAGGAACACTTGCCAAAAAGGACCCTATCCACAAATTCTGCTTTCGGTGAACATCTTATTGATATGAACCACAAATACACTGATATCCATAATAACTTGGAAATATTACACTTTTGTAATAAAAGTAGGTACATGGATTCCGTGGAAGAATTCGAGATTTATAAAGGTGTAAAAATGGATCCTGTCAATGTCCTTAATGACAAACTATCTTTTAAATCCAATTTAATTTACGACATCGCATTAAGGACAGACAACATTTATAAACCAACATCATGTTACACCGCGACGACAGATAACAGAGAGGGGAGGGATTCTCAATGACAAACATAGGCCTACCTATTCTTGCAGTCTAGATTTGAACGTTATGTGTATCGCACGCGATATTTTGGCCAAAAATAAAATGTACCGGTATGTGTTAATTACGTTTGTGTGTTGTGTTGTGTTTAAAAAATGGTTTTATACTTGTTGACGACCTCCATTGAGTGATTGAATATTTTTGTACGGCCTGAAGATGAAAACTTAGTGTTTTTGAAACCGCGGTAGCCTTCATAAGGTGATATTTGGACCACGAGACGGTGAACTGTAAGTACAAATTTCTTATATTATACAAACTATTTACTTGTTATAACTCACATCTTTTGCTTTAGTTTCTATTCAAGATTATAGCAAAGTTCAAAATAACTGATAGACTGAAATATAGAGTTATACATAGAGTTAATCCATAATCCCTTTAGCTTCTCTTTTATAAACCTCTTATTAATAATTGTAAAGTTCATAGTTTCATACTGAATGAAAGAATTATGATAATAACAATTAGAGCTCTATGGGTAGTGATTTTGTTTTCAGGTTATCAAACCAGATTATCAGTTTGTTCAGATTTATTTTAAGAGTAAATCATGTTTTGAAAGGAGACAAACATGAATTTTTACTGTAAAAGTTGTCAAACCAACAAGGAAGTAATCAGTTTATAATATTTGTTACAAGTAACAACCTACGCTATAAATTATGTATTACTTTTATAAATACAGACTCTCTAAAAGAAAATTGAATCATCTCATCTTGACTATCTTATAATCAATAAAAATGTTAAATAAAATATTTAATTAAATTCACTGCACTCATAGGATCGGGATCAATACATATTATTATGAAATTATGTATACTTCAATACAATCATGAATAACTTTTCTCATTTTTTAAAATTATTAGTTTTCAATTTAATTAAAATTTATAGCTTCTTGTCATTATATTTCTGAAAATATAGACTCTTTTCTCACCATGTAAGAAGTGGATTGAAAAAATGCTATCCTAACTAAAGAAAAAAAGAAAAAACTTATTTAAAAAAAACTCAAAGTTAAAAGGTTCAAACTAAAATAGCATATCATTTTTAAACAATATTTTCCTTCTAGTAATGTCTTTGTTTGGAAAAACTTTAGAAATTTGTTAAATTTTCTTCAGAATATAATAAAGAAGTACATCTCTGAAAATTATAGGTTTAAAAAAACAATTGTATCAATGTTTAAAGACTTCTAGAATGTTTTAACCACTTATTTCCTTAAATCTTTGCCCTATGAACACATATCAATTGGATATATTATTAACAAGAGAATTTGAAAAGTTTAGATTACGCAAACTAAGCATACAAAATTCAGTCATACGCAAAAACCCACACAACACTATACTAACCTCTTTAAAGCATTAATCACATTTAAATCACTTTCATTAAGAATATATATATCATAGTCACGTTTTGAAAGTTTCTGGTGTTTAATTTTACAAAGAAATACATAAAATATGGTACAAATTCTCACATTTTATAAATAATAATACTAGTAGTTCTGTGAAATAAAAAATGTGTTTTCAGCTTAGGTTAAAAATAGTGTGCCAGTAAGGAAGTAACCACAGCTCACTCACAGTCACAGCGGCCACACTGACGTAGCGCAGGAAAGAGCAAGACAACACATAGTGCTCTCTTTCTCTCCATAAAATTATAAGGTTTTATGAAGATATAGATATCTAAAGAATAAACATGTAAAAACATGGTTAAAATAAAAAACTTAAACGATTTTTAACAAATTTGAAGTTTGCGGCCATTTTGTGAGCTTACTACTGTTTGATATACGGAAATAAAATCAAGAAATATTTTTGTAAAACATCAAATTTGCTACGCGCTAAATGTTATTAGTTTTTCAATTCAACTTACGGTTAAGCCACAAACTGGCTTTAGAAAAAAGCTTACACTGAGAGAAACGTGGTGACCGCCATTTTTATTTTATTTAAAGGGTTAAAAATGAAAAATGGAAAAAAACGTATATATATATATTTATAAATATCCATGGCTCAGCCTAGGAATAAGGATCATTCATGCAAAAAATCATGACAATCGGTCAAGACGCTTGGCCATAATCTTGAGACAGACACACAGACGAAGTGCCGAACAGTCGAGCTAAAACGGAGACCTCGCTTTGCTCGGTCAATTATTTTGTTGCTTAATCCACCATATAATTTTGAGTTAAAAGTTTAAGTAATTAAAACCCATAAACAATAGGGTAGGATATAAAATTTTTTATATTATTATTATGGAAATGTTTAAAATTATGATATTATATCAAGTCTGATATCAGAAATGAATTAAGGGTCTGCTCCAGTAAACGAGAAAGCAACCGGAAACGCAACCAATTCTCACTGAATCCCTATCTAAACAGTGCAATTTCTTGTAGCTGAACGCTTTGACATTGCCTCATTTCAAACCATTTTAAAAGTAATTCAATCTTTTGTAATTGAGTGTATTACGAATTGATGGGGTGTGTATTAAAAGATATTATAGTAGTTATATTCAGTATTAGAGTTAGTATGTTTAGTGTAAAGATATTACTTTGCGTAAGACAGATGGAGGTAAACAAGGAAGCATAATAAGAAAGGATGAGCTTGGCGGAAGTGTTTTTGTGTTGCACTTAGGAACAGTGTAGTTTGTCAACACAGAAGTTAGATGGGTTATTTAAGCATAACCCTAATCTAGATTCGAGGCCAGTCTGTTGTTAGTGTGTTGGGCCGAAAGTTGGGCCAGTTCGTCGTGCAAAGTGCGGCCAGGAAATCGAGACGGGGAAATCAGCTCGAGGTTTGGACCATCGAGATCTCAAGTGAAGGAGATACATGTGAAGACAACACACTGAGTGAGCAAAGCAAAGTATTTTGGTCTATTGTTAAAGTTACGTTGTATTCAGAGTTTTGGGATTATTAACATAAAAGTAACACGCTTTAGTTGCCAGATACTGTAATCCAGTCTGTCTTATGAAGGTCAATGCCTAGTAAAAGAGATGTATGTAGCATAAGTAGAGGCTAATGTACCAAACCGTATATATTTGTATTATTGTATTGTGTGAGTAAATATATAAATAAGTATTGCCACTGAACCACTGGATGCATTATTATTGAACTGTTCCTAGACAAATTAGAGTTTGAACCCGGGTAATAAGGGTAGTAGTAATTTTTAACCCTAATAAGTGTTGAAAAAAAAAACTGAATATTCTTTATAAAATTTTGGATCCGGCTTGCAAATTATTTTTCATTATTAATTTTTTATTGTTAAGAAAAAAATTCAAACTTTGTACTTACAAAATGTCAATTACAAAACAAATAAAAATAAATAAATAAAATATAAATTGCATGACGGATGTGTATTGTGACTGTGCTTAAAATGAGACCTTGCAAACAATTTTATGATAAAAAGTAAACGAAATAAATGGTTTGAAATTTAACATTGCTCTTATGGGATAAAAATCCAAGATGGCCACCACTACAGCAGACCCTTAATGATTTTATATTAAATATGTACTTAATTCTATAAATATTATATTTAAAGTCGTGCCTTTAGAAACTTAACATTTTTATCTACTCTCATCTTTATATAATTATATTAATTGAATTTAAACTTTTCTGTAAAACAAAAACACTGTGTCCATTTGCAACTGTTCAAATACAATCAGAGGATCTAGTTAAAGTACAATTTTCATCTGTAACAAATACTTGAATTTTATTAACAGTCAAACACACGGAATACCTTTCATCTTTGCACAATAATGTTACCGTGATTACTTGAATTGATTACTTATTTCAGGTTTCAAACTAAAATACTTACAGGTGATAAATAAATGTGTTTTAACTAGGTCCGTAATAAATAGAAAAGTCTGATATTTTAAAATCATTTACAGTGGTTGTAAAATGTCTTCCTATAAATATGATGATAAATAAAAATTGTACTTTTCAAAGATTCTTACAAAAAGTAAAGTTCTGTATGAAAAATAAATTACACCCTATTTTAATTGTAATAAGGAAATAAAAATATATCAAAATATAAACAACTCAATAAATAAATACATAAATATATTGTACAGTTCTACAAACTAACACTAAAGCTCTGGCAAATCATCAAATCAGTCTAATTTAAATTAATGTAAACTGCAAAATGAATTTCTAGCTGTTTTACAGAAATCAAGGAAAGCTCTATGGAATGGTCAGTGATTTATTATTTCTTGCAATATCTTTACAAACTAAAATAAAACAAAGTAATTTTAGTAAAATATTTTGGTAATTTACAAACATAAACAAATAATTACAAAATTAGTAAATAAAAGTATCATACAAATAGTTGCTATTGTGCTACAGATACCATTCTAAATTAAAATATATATATTATAGTCAAACATTCAGTTATTAAATGTAAATAAACGGCATAATAATATATGAAATGTGTAATTTTTTCCAACTTTAATAAATTTATTTAAATTATAGAAACTGTTTTCTGGTATCAATATGAATAGAAAGACAGGGAAAATCTAATGCATTCCTAAACTGAAAAGTACATGAAATGAAGAGCAATTTGAAGGGGAGAAGAATTACACAATTCAGTTCCTAAAGATAAAGCAATACCAGCATCAAATAAGATACTGCTTAGTGTTAACGAGAACCAGACTTGGAGTGCGCAATGAGCCACTGAAGTGTAATATCAATGTTATCTTTCTCTTTACAGGAGATCGAATAGCAGCAAATTTCTCTGTCTTGAATGGCACATAAGTTCCTGTAACATTTGCTTGAATTAATAGACACGTAAAACTATTAACGTCCTAAACTAGTATATCATAATTACAAAATGACAGACTTAGGAATCACCAGGAAGGTTTTAGTTGAAGTCTAAACATCCGACAATTTTTGTGAAATGAAAAAGTTATTTCTCTCTATAAATTTAAATAATTTAATATAATGTTACAACTTACTGTAATGAGTAGTCACTTATCGTATTGTAAAACGCCATTTTGGCTATTCACCATTATGAAATTATTTGAGAACATCCTCTGTTGCTCTTTACTAAGTTCAACTGTTCTTAACTAAGTGTTCTATGACAACACAGGATGTTCTCCAAAAACTTGATTATGGCTGAATAGCAAAATGGCCATTGTTTTACAACAAATGACTACTGACTATGGTAAGTTGTAACATTATATTAATTTATAACAGTATTCGGAATGGTGACAAACAAAATAAATGAAATAATTTATATTTTTCTTTTATCAAAATGAGATGACAATCAAGAAATTCCACTAAAAGTCGGTACGGTTTAGAAAAAAATCCACAGTAATATTTTTGTAATCCAATTATAAATTTTAGAAAGTTGTTAACCCTCACCGTGCCCTGGTTATAGCTCAAATTGGCCAGCCGGTTTTTAGTGTTTTGCAAGCATATTTTAAAAAATTTGCCAAAAATAGTAATTTTGTTGACCCTCCTTTATTTTATGATTTCATACCTCTGTTATGCCGACATACAAAAATACAAATGTTTTTGAAAAAGTTATTTTTATATTGAATCTTAGATTACAGATTTTCAAACGGTTTATTAAATATCAAAAATAAGGAGGAGTAAGCCAGAACTAGGTCTATATAGAAATTAGGAAACAAAGTATTTTATAATTAAGGTGGGAGTTCATAATCAAAACACTTAAAAACCAAATATTTGTAAATTTAAAGAAAAATCTTGTATTGATCTTTAACTCTTTATGCACAAGAATATGTATTCTGATAAGCCGAAATATAAAAATAATAATAATAATAATCTGAAAATTCAATATATTTTTATTTTTGCAAAGTGAAAATTACATTGCATGACTTATTTTTCAGAACTAAGTTAAACCCATATTCTACTTTACAGCCAGTAATGTTAAGAACAACATTTTTTTTAAATCAAGTCAATATCTTTATTATTTTTTCAGCTGCACGTTCCCCTGTAAACTCTTGAAAATGTCGGAAACCCACCCCCCAAAGAGTGGGGGGGGGGAATTAAAATTTTTAAACATGTAATTTTTGTACAATCTTATGCCGAAAATTTGAAAACAAAATATTCAGAAATAAAAAATTTTATTTTTAATTGATACTTAATTATATTAATGTATCAATTTAAAATAATATATTAGCAACTATAGGTCCTTCTATTTACTTATTTCATGAATGTATGTCCTAAATATTAGTTCTAAAAAAAAATTCAGTGTACTGTTATTATTATTATTCTATTATGCAAAAGAATTATTAAAAAAATAAATACACTAAAAAAATTGTAAGGATGAACATTTTTTTAGTAAAACAAAACTAGATATCATCATTGCTTTGTTGAAAATGGAAATACATCAACTAAGATCTTTTTTAATAAAAACATCCAAGGATTAGAAGATAATTATTACAGAAATCTTAATCTACTCTAGTTTATCAACTTTCTCTAACGTCATAGATAATCAATCACAACATTGAATTAGTCACAGACTATACTTATGACTCACTTTCTGAAGTACATGCACAATCTTTAAACAAATAATCATTTATCACAATAAGTTTAACAAATATACAAGGCACTGTGTTATTACTAAACATTCCTTGACCCTAGCACAATTACTAATCAAATGTACTTTTGAGCTTCAATAAAAAAATGAATGATGGAAGGATACAAAAATAAAATATGGAAGTATTTGTTTTATTCCTGTCTTTATCTAACAATAGCACCTGCAATGCATATTACCTATGTTATATCATAACCCAATGGTAGATTAAATAAATGTTATAGATTTTTTAAAGTAAAATTAGCTAGAACTTGATGTTGCTCTCCAAATTAATAACTAAATTAAATATTCTTTCCATTAAAAATAGAAAAAAACTAACACTCAAACTTAAAGCATCAAATTTGTAAAATAATCTGATTCGGTAGAATACACGCCAAATTAAAAAAATATAACCATTCACAACAGATTTTTCCAAATATTATAGAAAAGTGCATTAAAATAGTGAAGTACATAACCATATTTATTAGATTGAAAAGTGACATAAAAATATTTGTATTTTACTAATAATATGTGTATTATTTTATATCGATTAATTATAAAGATAAAAATGATTCTGATTTTTAAAGATATATTTCAGCAATCATGTAAGTTAGACTTATTCATATTTTCTAAGACTTCTGACCTAGTTAAAGTATTTTGTAAGGCAACTCACGTCGTAAACAATACCTAAACAAGCAAATCAACTAAAGTAAATTTATCATTTAGCCCAATGCAGATAACCTTATGGAACAATTCTTATTTTCAGTTTAGATTTTATTAGTAACTTACATCCTATCAATAAGTTCCTTTTCATCCAAGACATTGGGCAGATCTCGTTTGTTTCCTAAGACTAGAACAGGAATTCCCATAAGCTGTGGCTTATCCAGAAGATTGTGTAGCTCATTACGGGATGCTTCCAGCTTATCTGGGTCTGCAGCATCCACCATGTAGCTAAAATTAAAGTAATTGTAAGTAAATTTTATCTACTAAGCATGTTCTTATATGGAAGGATAACTTTTAATTGATAAACTATCAAAATAATGTTTCTTTATAAGGCTTTGGTAAAATCTACCTCAGATTGTAGCCTATCAGAATCTGAAATTATAAAGTATATCTGTAGAATGCTTTTTGGATACAGAAAATTACAGTGTATGATATCAGAATTTACAATCATTCTAGTCATTTTTATAGTACACATAATATCCAAGACAATTCTATATCACGGTAAATTTTTATCAATGTTAAAGCACAGTGCATGATAATATGTTTAGCCTAACACTATTTACTAATAATAATAAATTTTATAATAATTATTTACTAGACAACAAACCATAAGGTTAAATCTACACTCTTCAGCTAATTAGTTATTTTGCTACTTGATAAAATGTTATTTAAATTTGGATCAATATAAAAATAAAAAATTGCATGATCTAAATCAAAGGTCAAGAAAGTCTTGATGATCATATACATGAAGCATTATGGTCAAATAAATAAAAATGTTAAGGGGAATGTGATGTGAAGAATTTATAAAATTGTAATTGTATTTACATAGTTAACTTCTTGTTTTAGAACCTCGATTATCTGAGGTAATTGGGTCCGGGCAGACTCGGATAATACGATATTCCATGAGAAAACCATTGAGGTGCGAGTTCCCGCGTCATTTACATAGTTAACTTCTTGTTTTAGAACCTCGATTATATGAGGTAATTGGGTCCGGGCAGACTCGGATAATACGATATTCCATGAGAAAACCATTGAGGTGCGAGTTCCCGTGATTTGGAGCCATACTTACTTCAAACTATATTTTATTTTGCTTTAAATAATATGCAATAGTTTTAAATAAACGAAGAAGGTTTGTTAATGTACTCAAATTAAATAAATTAGATACTGTAAGCTACTTAATAAAAACAACAGTTTAAACTGACATTTACTTTTATTTATGAAAAGTACAAATTCAAATCAAAGTCTAATTTTGAAACTATAAAAATTGGGGTTCCACAGGGATCAGTTCTAGGTCCTTTCCTTTTTATTGTGGCTGTAAATGACTTTTCCATTAATATGCCCTGTAAGACTGTTTTGTATGCAGATGACACCACGTTTTTAAACTGTGGTAATAGTGTTGAGCTCTTAAAGTTGGAACAGGACAAAGCATTAGGAAAAGCTTTGCATTGGTTCAAAGCAAACTCTCTTGTTGTAAACCAAAGTAAAACTGAAAAACTTGTATTTTCACTGAACAGTTTAAGTAAAGATTCCACTGCCAAAACTGTAAAATTGTTAGGTATGCATTTGGATTGTCAGTTAAATTGGGAGGATCATGTAACAACTCTATGTAGCAAATTGTCTAGAGTTACCTATTTGATGCGCAAATTGAAAGCTTGTGTCAGTATGGACATACTGATTAATGTGTATTATGCATTTTGCCATTCACATTTGACATATGGTATAACACTATGGGGTAACAGCAGTGGTTCTAAGAAAGTTTTTGTGTGGCAAAAAAGAATCTTAAGAACTATAAAGAATATGGCAGAAAGAGATAGTTGTTTACCCATATTTAAAGAATTTAAAATAATGACACTACCCAGTTTATATATATATTATTGTTTACTAGATGTTAAGGCGAATTTAAAGAACTGTACTTTCAGGCAAAATATTCATAGTTACAATACTAGAAGGAAATATTGTATAGATGCAATGCATGTAAGACTTAAAAAAACTGACAACAGTATTCTATGTATGAAAATAAAACTTTTTAATAAATTGCCTGAAGAGGCTTGGACAACTGGATTAGGGAATTTTAAATTAAGAGTCAGTAGTTGGCTCAAACTGAAAGCTTTTTATTCCATCCAGGAGTATTTGATTTGTGACACTAGTTCATTAAGTTTTTAAATGTTCATTAAAATAGGTTGTCTTTTTGTAGTTGATTGTGGTTGTATATTTGTATTGATTTTGACTGTTTCTTATAGTAATTTTATTTTATTGTTATATTGATGTCACTTGAAAAAAGTGAAGTGTTGGAAATTTTTCTTCAAATTTTGCTCATTTTGTTAAATTATGTTGACACTGTCTATTGCCATAAAAAAATGTGCTTAATGACAATAAAAGATTTTGAATTTTGAATTTTGAATTTTGAATCTTTAAATTGTAAACATTTATATTTATAGGTACGTAAGTATATAACAGGCGATCAGGTCCAAGACTGTTTCGTCATTCACTATAATATAGTACCCGTCCGCTAAACGTTACCAATGACTACATATCAATAAGACGAACAGTTTAAATGGGTAGAATTCAGCCCATTAAAGTAGGTATAAAAGTGTGATTTTGCATCTCGCCGTTAGGAGCGCTGAGCGCTCTTTTTGCAGACGAGTGTGTGACAAGAATGGAAAGAGAAGGAGAGACAGAGAGATCCGACTGTTATGTGACCTTGAACGCAGATTGTTGTGTCGACAGACAGTGCATGCCCCTCTGTTATTTATCATTGCAATTATTAAATTTAATCAAATCAGTTTCATTTATTTTGACACATAAAGCTGTTTGTTTATACAAGTTTTTATTAAATTTATACTATTGGTAAGTTCTTTTAAGAATTGTTTCAGTTAATACTAAACTCGTAGGAGTCAGCTGATTTGAGTTTTGTCTGACTTATTGTTTGTGATGATATAGTAACAATCGGCACCAGCTGATTCTGTTTTTGTTGACTTTATTATTGTTCTAAAAAAGCAACAAACAATATTGTATCCATAGTATTGCATTTAGAAACATTTTAGCATTAAGTTTTTCGTGTTTTAAACTGTGTTTGCTTTATTAATTAACTATGGAAATTGGAAAGTTACACAAACCTCCTAAGTGAAATAGATTCTGCCAATAAAAATATTGCAAATATGGTTTAGTAACCAGGACTACTCTTAAGTACTTACTAATTGCATAAATTTAATACAAATTTGTGTAAACAAACAGTTTTCTGGGTCAAAATAAATGAAACGCATTTGACTAAATTTATTATTGCAATAAAATATTATCGCCGTCCGATCCTGGACATCGCCCCCAAGAGGGGCGTGCACTAACTGGCGGAAAACGCCATTCAGGATATGATTCTAAGCGTAAAAATGATTGAAAAAATTCCTATGAAGGTATGTCCTAAAATGAGCGTTCCTTCTATCAGTCTGTATGTGATATTTTAATTAAAAATTATTAGTTAAAACCCACTAACAATATAGAGATGAAACTTTCCACGTAAGCGCACACGCTTGCAGACTTATTTAGTGTAAAAAATCTGTTTACCTTTCTAAAAGGCGGACATTAAAAGTGTTTGTAGTTACGACCGTTTTAATGTTACTTGAATTTGTAAAATTTAATGCCTCAAACTGTTCCTTTACAAAACAAACAATTGATTCAAACTGTCAAATTTCAAATACATATATTTACGGATTGATAGTCATGGGTTTGATTCCGAGTTTTTCAAAATCAAGCCGTAGGTGCAGCAGGATTGAAGCACCTCAAAGTACAGTTAACCAGAAAAGTCCTAAATTCCCAATTATCAATATGTGCCCCCACCATTAAAAACGCGGGGGAAAAATAATTGTATTATTAACACACTGCTTTTTATGCACTGATTACAAATCTTATATTGCAATATTTCTGAAACAAACCAAGCGAACGTGAAACCCAAATTTGTTATTTGTCTACCATTTTTGACGAAACTCACTTTCTTTATGTTTTTTGAAGTGCTAAATTTGAATTTTATATTGGATTTACACATCTCACTTTTGTGGCGCACTAATAAATTACACTTATAAATGATTTTATTATACAAAGAATTATTTAAATGAGGGACTTGAGACTATTTTGTTAGTTATGTTTCGCTGCTGAAGTAGCATTTATATTCCAATTATTAAAAAAAAGGATGTTGGTAATAGGAAAAATAAACTGATAGATGTGTTTAAAATAATTAAACTTTATGGGATCAATGCAAAGTTATTATTTACAGATGCATAGACTGGATAGTTAACTGCGGAAATGACGATTTTGCAGAACTACCAGACAATAAGTTGAGGTACCGTGTCCCGTGTTCAGTTCATTTTAAAAGTACAACATTCACCAACTCATTGAAAAACAGGCTAGAATGTTGATTGTTATACTTTCCTGCTAGAGAACGGAAAATTTGGCAATTATTAATTTTAAGTGTTTTATAGGAAATAAAATAAATAATAACATACGAAATTTACATAGTTACGTCTAATTGGTGAACTGGGGGCAACAGCCCCTTCACAATAAAAATAAATTTTTAGCCGAATTTTCGAAGAAAATAAGAGCTATATTACACTCGACTCAATTTGAAAATTACTTTATATTATATATATATCTGTTTTATTCCCGGATCGATAAGTGGTAGTAAATATGCTTCAAAATTGCTGATTTTTTGGTGAAAGGGTCCTAGTAGGATTCTTCAGATATACTTTTTTTTGTTCTTCGATCGGATTCAAAATGGCGGAGTTATACCGATTAATCGTTTTTGGGTAGGGATTTAAGTATATGGTTCGAAAGGTAATATAATTTACTACAATCCTGTGCAAAAGTAATTCAGGTTCATTCCCCGGAAAAAGAAACAAAATTGATAGGAAACTCCCGATAAATGATTTTTTTCATTATCAATGTAAGGTAATTAATAAGCAATTTCTCCCACTAAAACCCCAGTGCAATTTATGAGCTATATCATTCGAAAGGCAATTAAATTTACTATAATCCTGTACAAAGGTATATTTGGAACAGTTTCCGGAACAAGGAACAAAACTCATAGTAAACTCTCATTATAAAATACTAGTTATTCCCTGATAAGAAAATTCGGCTATAGTAATGCGGCAGTGCTGCTTACGGGTTTTTTTATACTTCCCATGATTGACACCTTTGTTTTATAAGTGGTAATCTGTTTGCATTTGCTTCACCGCGGGGTTTGGTGAGCGAAGCGAGCAGGGGTTGATACTTCTAGTACTGTAGTTATAACTTTAAGGGTCGGCTCTAGTAAAACAGAAAGCAACCTGCGACTCCAGCGTAGCGGCGGTAGGTTACGCGGACATTGCTCATCCTAAATCCATTTAAAACCCGAAATTGTTCAAATAGCGTTTT
>JAGFPH010000149.1:868810-881145 GCA_018207615.1 Philaenus spumarius
TAGCGTTTTCAAAAAAATACCAAACTCTTGGGGACAAAATTCTTCATGCAAATGGCTTGGTACTTTTTCGCTATAACTAATAGTGACAACATAAAAAATTATTAAAAATTAATTTTTTAAATTGTTAATAAATATTAAACAAAACGTCTTTCTTAATTTTGGAAAAGCCATTTGCATGCGTATTGGCCATAGCTTTAAAATGACATATCGTTCATAATTATCCGATCAAAAATAAAGGAAAAATATGGATTTTAATTTAACATTGGTCTTATGGAGAGTCAACCAACATGGCCGACAGCTAGAGCCGACCCTTAAGTATAACATTTCCAGTATTGTTATATTTTTAATTTCAAATCCTTGAGGAACATGTTCTTTATTGTATTAAAACTGCACATTAATTTGAACCTTTATTTAAAACTTTCTAACAGACACTTTGTCTCTGACCAAAAATTAGAAAATCTTTCTAGCAGAGTGAAAATTGTATGTCATTATCAAAGTGAATTAAACATCATTGTTGTAATATCGATCAAAGAAATAAGAAACAGGTAATTTAATTAAACTTTGTTTACAGCATACGAATCGTATGGTTCTTACCTACGAATCGTAAAAGTTTCATAATTTTACAGCTCTGCTAAGTGTATTAAATAGTAGTGTAATAATGAAGCGTGGTTTTTACCTTCACACTGCACAGCTTAGTTTTCGAGGAAAACTAATGCTCTATCTCTCTCTCTCTCTCTCTCCCCCCTCCCCCAGTCTCTCTTCTGCACTTCATTGAATCCGACACTCGTCTGCAAAAAGAGCTCTCAGCGCTCCTAACGGCGGGATGCAAAATCACACTTTTATACCTGCTTTTTTGGGCTGAATTTTTAACATTGGAACTTTTCGTCTTATTGATATGTAGTCATTGACGTTACCCATACCATTGGGTTGGGTAAAGAGCAGAAATGTTTTCAGGATGTACATGGCAAACTACTGTTTTGTTTTCTTTCTCTTCAACCTAACACTAAAGTTATTATATACTTATTGAGAAATCCTTGCAATTTATGAATTCTTTATCGAAATAAATTTTGTTAACTTACTTTTATTTGTAGGCCTAATTTAACAAAATTGACTTTGACAATTGTTTTTTTAATTCGCCTCGGTTAATACGGAAACTCGGATGATTGAGGTTCTACTGTAATATTATATTAACCTTTTGCACTCCATAGGCGAACTCAGTCCGACATCGCTAATTTGCCGTTGCGCTCCACTGTCGGACTCATTCCGACAAACGTTTTAATATGATTTCTATGTTCTAAACGAGTGTAGAATCTGTGGTTTTCGGTCAAATGAGACTTCAATGTTGTTAAAACAGTTTAGAAACCAGTGACAGATTATATTGGCCGTTTGAATATATTTTATATATCTCTGAAGTTGAGCAGCTGTTTGCCAGTCATGATCAAGAAATACAAATAGCATCGTCTTTTATCTTGCGTCTTGTAACTTTTGTTTACGCTTTTTCAAGTTGGATTTATTTTTACTGTACGTTATTATTTTGCAGTTTTGTGTGAATTTTGTTAATGTAAATAATGTAAAAATCTTGTTTTTGTTTTATTTTGTGTTGAGAAATGGCAACTGTTTAAACTATACGTTAACGTGGTTATGTACCATTATTTCGCAAAAATGTTATTGTTAAATAAATTTTTGAACAAATATAAACACAATTGACATACTTAAACAGACATATTTACTGTAAAAACTATTTTTAAAGCTCTAATAATTTTTATTACTACTTTTAAATTCATAAAAAGAACATATTTTTTTTTATTTGTTTGATCTATTATATTCAAAATAGGCCTACTCAATAAAAAATGTTGTTAAACCTCAAGAATATTTTTTTAATTATTTATTATGGTCACATTTAGTGTAATAAAGTATTTTAAAAGCTCTAAACTCTATTATTCTTATTTTTAATTTCGATACAAAACAAAATAATCGATTGATTTTTTTGACCGATTATATTCAAAATAGGCCTACTCAATGAAACATTTTTTATTTAATCTTTCAACAATTTTTTCCTTATTCTCTGTTTTATTCCGAACAAAATGATATATAATAACTTATGTTTACTATTCATAGGAATTTTTTAGCGAATTTACAAAAATAATTCTGCAAACAGTAATATTTTAATTGGAGCTGGTGGAGCAGCCAAGTGTCAAATAAATAGAGTGCAAAAGGTTAAAATATGCTTCTGTATTTATATTCTCACAAGTAAAAATTTCTTAACTTTAAACTTCATACAATTTTGTTGTCTACATAATAAAGTACAAAAACCTAGATTTAAAACCTAGGTTATAACTTACATGAAAAAAAGTATTCTTATAATATGAATTCCAAGGTTTATTAACACAAAACTTTGTCTTTCACAAAGGATAAATTAATTGTTTGTCTTTCACAAAACATTTAGTAGGACATTTAACTACTCAATTTTAATTAATTTAATAATATGAAAAATTGAAACATACAAATTAATGCTCATTCTGGTGACTAAATTTTTTTTCACATCAAAAGTTTCCTACTGCATTTATTTGGTAACATGTCAAAATATTTTGATTTTTCTATATGTAAATGAAAAGAATCAACTTCAAATTAAAGTTATAAACTAAACTACAACTTGAATGCAGTTAGTTTTACTTACACAATAGCATTTACTCCACGGCAATACCTTTCCCACATTGAACGAAATCGTGGCTGTCCACCTATATCCCAAACTTTGATTGTGACATTACCTTTTGTTATTTTGCGCATATTAAAGCCCACTGTAGGAATCATATCTTGACTAAACTGGCCAGACTGAAAACCAAATTCAGAAATTAAGTACCTATTTTTTAATTATACATTAAGATAAATCACAAACTAAAATATTAAGAACAGTGTGATAAATAACTTAGGCCTAATAAAGACTCAAACAATATAAATTATTTAGTTTTTAACTATAAGATTTAAGCTGATATCCTGGGCAGCTCAACTAAATATTTTCTTTACAAGTTTTATCTTTATCATGAAAGATAAACTTGTCTATTTTTTTAAAGTTATAACTCCATTCCAAAGGTTAGATCTTACCAAAATTCTAAATAAAGAAGTTATAACAAATAGGTTACGTTAGTTAAGTAAACTGATTTATAACTGTAGCAAATAATTGAATATTATAATACAAAGAAATTTTGCAATGCTTTTACCTAAGGTATAATCACTATCTTACCAGCCCTTCAAACAACACCATGAGCTACCAGAGGTTTTTGCTGCTTCTGCGAGCTCTTCGTTTTGATGATTTCAGAAGTAAGGAAGCCAGAAAATCCACTGATTTGATTTGCACCAATTCGAAAAGTATTTGAAGGGTTCGTAAAAGTTTGTATGGATAGCTACAGTGTCGGAGAATACACTACGGTTGACGAAATGTTGCTACATCAATAGCAAATCAACAAAATCAAAACAGTACAGAAGAAGCTACAACAGAAGGAGTGTCTCAGACACCTCTAAACTCCACAAACTCCTCAACTGAGTAAAAACATTGCTTTGTTAAAAATGCATTTAATTTTTCCTTAAAACTGGTGCAACTTAAGCTATATTTTATATCAGACTGTAATTTGTTGTTGGCCTACAGTTTGATTCCCATGTAAAATGAACCAGCCTCGTAGACAGACAGGCGATGCCTGTGATATTGAAGAACATTTTTGCCTCGGGTTTCATATTTGTGCTATAAAAACCTATCTTGAAATATATGTTTATTTGCATGAACAAAATTTTGTAATTCATAAATATATATGCAAGGCATCGAAATAATGGACATTTCTTTAAAAAAGGGCTTCTCTGTGCCCTGCTTCTACCATAATTCTAATTACATGTTTCTGTATTTTAAATATTCTGTGTGCCTCAGGACAATTTCCTCACAACATTATTCCATAATTCAAGAGGGAATGGAAATATCCGTAGTAGGTAGATCTTAGAGTTTCTCTCTTAACTTGACCAGAAATTACCTGTGTGGCATAACATGCATTATTTAGTTTCTGAGATAGTGTTTCCACATGGTCCTTCCATCCTACATTTTTAGTCCCAGAAAATTAACAACGTCAACTGTGGCAATATCATCAATTTCCAAGTTTGTACCAAAAGATCTAGACCATTTTGTTTTAAAGTCTAAAACGCAGGACTTTTTCATATTTACTTGTAGGCAATTACAAGTAAGCCATTTTTTAATGGATTCTAGACATTCCAAGAGACATTTATTTAAAGAATAAAAGTTTGAATCCCGTATTATTGCTGAAGTATCATCTGCAAAGAGAATATTTTTTCCAGTTCTCATAGTATTAGGCAAGTCATTAATAATATAATAAAAATAGGACAGGACCGAGAACTGAGCCTTGTGGCACTCCTGATTTGTTTAAGATTGGGTCTGATAAGTATTTTAAGTTATTTTTAATTTCAACAGTATGATAACGATTTTCTAGATAGGATCTAAACCATGTTAAAGGTATTCCCTGTATACCATAAAATTGCATTTTTTCTAGTATAGGATATCATGATTCACACAATCAAAGGCCTTGGATAAATCACACAACAGTCCAAGAACATAGAGTGAGTCATCCACAGCTCTGAGAATTTGTTCATAAAAGTCAAATATTGCAGAAGAAGTAGACCGACCTTTTCTAAACCCAAACTGAGCCTCAGATAGAATATTATTATTTTCCAAATATAGAGTTAGGCGATGCTGTACTATTTTTTCATATATTTTTGAAAAAGTTGATAAAAGAGATATGGGTCTGTAATTTTCCATTTCGAATCGATTCCCTTTTTTATAAATTGGTTTAATTACTGCATAGTTCAACTTAGAAGGAAAGACCCCTGAATTCATAGATAGATTTATAATATGCCTGACTCGCAGCCTGTCCCACCGCCTTCAAAATGTCATCCGATACATATCCCACCCACTAGATTTTTTGTTTTTAATTTTTTGATTATTTTTAATATTTTCATTTTATTAGTAGGAGATAATTTTAAATAATGTTTACCCATTTTATTGTTTAATTTTATGAGTTCCAATGCCTTTGTTTTATCTTAGCTTTAAGTCCTTTTGTAAAGCTAAAAAAAATACATTAAAGGAGTCTGCCATACATTGATTGGCACCCAATTTTCCTGTTTCCTTACGAACAACATCCCAGACAGCCCTCGATCTATTCGAAGCCTGTGCTATAAAATGATCATAGTGTTGTTTTTTTAGCTGCAACAATAAGTTTTGCAATGTTTTACAATAGAGCCTGTAGTAGGTTAGAAGTGCCTCACCACTGAACACTTTAGTCATTTCAAATAACATTCTTTTCCTTTTACATAAATTTCTTAACCCTTGTGTCATCCAAGAATTTACATTTTTTTAACAAACTTTTCCCGGTCTAAGAGGAAATGCCTCATCAAATACTGACAAAAAAGTCAAGAAACAAATTGTATGAAAATTCCGCATCTGTCACATCATAAGAGAACATTCCAGTTTACGTTAGACATTAGTGTATTAAAATTTATTCATTACTTTTTGTGAAGTGCCTTTTAAATGGTTTCGGAGCTTTATTGACACATTGCTTTATCTGCTCGATGTTTAGTGCCAACATTTGGGCTGTATGATCTGATAGCCCTAGCTCTAAAACTAAAGCCTCACTGCAGGATTGTTCGGCCTTTACAATAATGTAGTCGATAATTTTGCTTGAATGCTTAGTAATTTTGGTTGCTTCCCTTATTTCATATTCTAAATTAAAAGTTGTAAAGTGTTAATTAACAGCACTTTTTCATTGCTATGTTCACAAAGATCTACATTTAAGTCCCCTATTATTATTAAATATGTCCTTCTAATTTCTTTTTGAATCCTGTTTAGGACCGAATTTAACATTTCATGAAAAATTTTGAAATTGTTACCAGGCCTGCGATAGATGTTAATAACTAGAACATTTGCTTCTGAAAATGTTTTATCAATAAGTTCTATTGCGCAACACTCAAAAGTACCTTCAAGCCTAAATTTTTCAATATCAGTCCTTAGTGTAAGTGAACACCTTTTTAATGAGAATTGCCCCCCATTAAAGGCTTAATTTTTATGGATTTAACTAGGCTTTACTGTGGCAGACATAACTCAAGTTGTATTTGAGATAGCCTCATATTTTTTTTTTTATTTTGAAAAGGGCATTCCATTCTACAACCTGTAGTATGGATATTAAATTACCGTATATAAAATATTTCTGTAAAAACTATGTTATTTAATTTTTTCATAAAAAATTTTAGTAAAATCTTTTTTAATCATTTCTTAAAATCTTTATTATAGGAACTAACATGTATATCCATACTACAGGTTGTAAAATAAAATGTCCTCTTCAAAATAAAAAAAAAAAAATGATGAGGCTATCTCAAATATAACTTGATTTGTCTGCCACAATAAATGAAAATGTGTGAAAACAAAACTTTCGGAAAACGGCTCAGAAAAAGACTCCGTTATTTGGAGAATATATACATCTGCTAGCCTGAAATATGTGTAGGCCCTAAGCGTTTCGTTTTTGGATAAAATAAACTAATAATAAGCATATTATCTATACTTATTATATATCAAACTAGTGGACCCGGCAATGCTTCGCTATTGCTTAATTTGAAACTTTGAAAGCCTGTAATTCGTATCCCGTGTAATTCAACATCCTGTAATTCGTATCCCGTGTAATTCAACATAGGCCTAATGATTGTTACACATGATTAATAAAACAACTGATTTGAATCAAAAGTTTAATACAATTTTAGGTTAGGCCTTTAAAACCTATGAAATATAATAATTAAAACATCTAATATTACAATTTAACATTATATTATTGTTACACATTATAAATAAAACAGCTTATTTGGACCAAAGGTTTAACACAATTTTAGGTTAGGCCTATTATTATAAAATCAACACACTTTTTTTGAAAGAGTTTGGAATAATCACCATAGTAACCAGAATAACACATTAATAAATACGAATTAGCTGTTTCATCTGTTATATGGCTGCTTATGGGAGGAATGAATTTTCGCATTTTCTACCCTTTAAATTCAAAATTTTGCAAAATCCTTTCTTAGTACGCCTCTACATTATTGGACGGATGTACCTTCCAAATTTCAAGTCTCTAGCTTTAATAGAATCGGCTCTGCGTTGATCATCAGTCAGGACATTGCATTTTATATAAGAGATTGTTCAGAAAATCACAGAGAACAAAACCAGGTGAAAAAAATGTAATTGTTTTTCATTTTTATCAATATTAAGGTGGAGTGCCCCCTTAAATTACATTGAATACCATTAAAAAGGCAAAAATTATCATTATTTCTTATTTGTCAACATTGCCACATTGAACATATATATTATATAATAGTAAAAGATTATGTCACAGTAATCGCAACATTTGATTGGTAGTGAATAATATAAGCAGTGCTTCTTATGGCATTTTCCTAGTGAAACATTACGTCATACTATGGTACAGTAACTGCGACGCTTTATTGGTCGCAAATATAAGCAGCGTTTCTATATAGCCAATATATAGGCAAGGGTTTTAATTTCTAAAGATAAATTATATAATAGGTACACCCAATATCCTTCATATAAAAAAATAGCCTGAAGTTCTAACTTTAGTCTCTAGTCTTATTATGTTTCTAGAATGAAAACATATGTACATTATGTACATAATAAAGTAGCCTACATATAAATATATATATACCGGTATTTAAGTTTGTAACATTTTTTAGTTTACTAAAATAGGTTTTAATTTCTAAACATAACTTCTATAATACATAGAGAAAAAAAATAGCCTTAGTACAGTCTCTAGTCTTAGTAGGCCTATGAATCTACCTGTAAACATACTTAAGTTTGTAACAATTCTTAATTTGTTAAAAAAAGGTTTTTATTTTCTAATATTATATAGGAGGCCTGGTAAAATCACTTTCTACTCTACTAGCAACCAATCTGACAACCCTGTTCCCTACCTGTTCCTATCGCATATTAAAATGGCTAAAAATTCTCCATGTTAAGTCCCTTAAGCGAATTTTGGTTTGTTATGTTATATTTGTTTTAGATTGTTTACAATTGATTTCCCGCGATCAGTGAAGTGTCTAATATCATTATATAAAGGAAAAAGTGTTCGATATTTAGTGTAATTCTATTAAAACCTGTGGTCAACACGTCATCCACTACTAGAACCCTATAGTCATTTTTATACGTGATATTGATTTAGGCTAACACAAATAACACAAAACTAACAGGATTGCCAGATTTGTTGGAACTAGAATGTCAGGAACAAGTGCTACCTATATAGTATAGTTATATGTTTAGAAATTAAAAACCTTTTTATAAAACTAAGAAGTGTGAAGCACACACTTCACACTTGGTGGGATTTCCTATTGCAGCACACATTTTGTCAAGCGACCGAAAAACAACTAGCGCTCGGACGACCTTCACTATACCACGGTCTGGACGCCGACTGAAGTGTGACAAATGTATATAATGTTTAGGGGAGAGTGGGGCACTTTCATATAGGGGCACTTTCATACAGTTTCAATTTCCCAGTAAATATGGCAGCAGGAAATGTATCTTTGAACATAATATGTAACTCATAGCTACTTTATTCTACTTCCTACAAAAGTTTCAGCTTTAGCCCTACAGTTGAATGTTGAATATTTAAAGTTTCGAGAGAAGAAATTCCAAATTTGACCAAAAAAGTAAATTTTTTGTATTTGTAATTACATGAAGTAGGGTGTAACTTGTAAGTGAATATGATATTTTCTTACTAAATGTGTTATTATTATACAGAAACAAATAATTTTAAGAACCTGTGTGCAAAATTAAAATATCCAATTCTAACCAATAACAGAACTACAAGGTGATTTTTAAATTAAGTACCATCTGGGCACTTTCATACACAAAATGTGGGGCAGTTATAAAACAGTATAAAAACAGTGAGGCACATTCATACAAACATATTTCAAACTATCTTACTGGGTTATTTAAATTGTAGGCCTATAAACTTCTAAGATAATTTATTTTCAATAGGCTTAGATTTATTAAATTTTTCAGAGGTTAAATGAGGATGAATGAAATGAGCTAAATATAGGCCTATACGCCTATATTCTCTTATGAATAACTAAGTTTTATGTTCATATTTGTATAGGTGGATTTAATTAAGCAGTCTAGCCTTTCAGTAGATTTTTAATTTATCATTAGGGCCTTGGCCCACTATTGAATTTATTTTATATAGTCTACCTAACATAAAGAATTTTAGTTTGACTATTTTAGGTTATATAATATTGTCATTTATCCAAGCATATGCGTTTGTTTTATTCTGATATCCACAATTCTGCTATTTTTGTTATGTATGGGCCTAGTTATAGTAGACCTAACAGAATTGACATTCTTATATTTCAGTAAGCCATTCCTAATTTATTCGGAAAATAGACCGAACTTTTGCTAAGAAGACCACCAGAACTCAAATCAGCCCGAGAAGCGTTTCTCTTCTGTGTCATCTACAACTGACAAATCATCTAAGCTTAACTTGCCGGAAATTGGTTAACCTTGACCAATCCTATAGAACTCCCAAAAAATGTATATGTATTATAATTATGATCCTCATACATCAAACACTATAGGGTTTCCTGGTAAGAAAAATGTAAAATTTAAAAAATAAGCCTACACCAGAAAGTGTTGGACCTTTTCCTAAGGTTGGTGATAGAGTTATAAAAGTGAATTCGAGAGAATAAGGAAAGTCGCGTATTCTTACCGATTCATTTGAAAAAGATAGGCTTTTAATGTTACAGGCAGATTTGAAGCGCAAAATAAATAAAGAAAATGGAGTTTCAAAAGTAAAAGGAAAAGCTATTCAAGCCTATTGAAGTCAAAAAAAATGTTGCTTAATGTTAGAATTGTTGAAGATGATTCTTTTTGAAGTTTCGCTGATGAAGGTTGTTTTCAAACTTAACGTCTTGGAAAATTATTTAGCAAATTCACATATATTTTCGTAATTTCTTTCATTAATTTTGTTTAGTTAAGTTTATATTTGTTGGGTGTATTAAGTGATTGTTTCTTTTATTTAGTGTTAAAATATTAAAATGACTCGAAGTTAACCTCTATATTTTCGACTATTATTTCTCTTGTATTTTTCTACATTTTATTTCCTGCGGATATTTTAGGTATTTTTACGGTCAGTTAAACCTGTTCTTTCATAATATGAACATTTTTTCCAAAAACCTCTGGTCAACACGTCCTTCATTTTTACCCAATCCAATGGGTAGACTATAACAAGGGTCAAAATGTAGCCTACTCTTTGACTCGATGAAAATAAAAAAAGTTCTCTGACTTGTCAACGTACTCTCTGGTCACAGTATGTTTCCATCAATAGAAGAACGTGCTTAGGTCAGCAGACATACTCTATTCCTAAAAAAAGTTGTTGTCTGCAAACATATCAGCAAGGGAAATTTATTATAGTATTATCGTTTTTGAATTGATAAAAATAAAAAAAAACCTGTTCTAACTTACAGTCTCTTATGTTTCCACTTTGTAAACATAAATTAACTTAAGTTATTTTGAATAAGCCTAACAGACATGCAAGCATTAAAAAAAAGCCTGAAGTTCTAACTTAAGTCTTTTTTCTACCCGTCAGCATTCAACAGTACAGTGTGCTTGACAGCACGATAATTCTGTTTACTAAAAAAAGGTTGTCATTTGCGTCATCAGCTCGGTGTCTTTAAATATATATATATATATATATATATACAACTTAATTTTTAGGCTAAAGTGTTTACTTTCAGAATATAAAAGTTTGGCGCAACTTTACTATTCGACTCTAAGCTAACCTATGGCAACAGAAATGCAAAAATAGTAATTAAAAAAATACCTAAAAGGTTCTAACCTAACCTATTTAGTCACAGTATGTTTACAGTACCTGTATTCAACATTTAACAGTAGAATGTAAAACGTCGTTGTCTGCAAAAATATTAGGCTAGAGTCGAATAGTAAAGTTACGCCAAACGTTCTGTAATAAAAAAAGTGTATGTAAAGTTACACTACTGTACAGTAGGTATGCCGGTAAAGATGGAGAACGGCGTAACCAGAGGTTTTTTCAAAATGTCTTTATATTATGAAAGAACACATTAAACTGATTATAAAAACAACAAAAATTTTCCCGGGAAATAATATTTGTAGGAGTTATGAAAGAAATAAAAGTTGAAATTGTATAGGTTAAGTTTCGACTTTACCGCGATATTTGACGTAATTATAACAAAATAAATCACTTCATATACACCAAACATGTAAGAATTAAATAAACTAAACAATATTAACCCCAAAAGTATCCACAAAGCAAGAAAATGTGAAAATAATGTAACAAAACATAAATTACGGAAAGAAATACATCGAACAATATAAAGAGTACAGTATAACTGCGTATTTAAAATGGAAATTAATCAACGTTGCCAAATCGAACAATAGGTTATTGTACTGAATAAGGTGAGTATAAATCAAGGTAACTAGATAGTAAAGGTTGCCTCATTCAAGAAATATCAAAAAAAGTGGAGGTTTGAGTTTGTTTACATGACTATGAGGCAACCTTTACTATCTAGTGACCTTGTGTATAAATCTCTATTTGAAACTGTGTACTACTAAACAGCTGACCGCAGCATTTGAATCTCATTGGTTTTGTAATTAATTAGCCGAGCGTTTAATAGAATAAAAAAAAACTAGAGGTACTGACCTATACTGTTTAGTCACAGTATGTTGCCGATAACAGTATAATTATAATTTTTCGTCGTTATTATCGCATTATATAATAAGAATAAAAAAAAACTAGAGGTACTGACCTATACTGTTTAGTCACAGTATGTTGCCGATAACAGTATAATTATAATATTTCGTCCTTATTATCACATTATATAATTAGAATTAAAAAAAAAAACCAGAGGTAGGGTTCTAACTTAAACAGTTATTATTTTCTAATTTTAGGCAATATAGGAGGCATTGATAAACCCACTCAAATCTAATTGCAACCAATCTGGCAACCCTGTTCCTATCGCGTATTAAAATGGCTGTTCATTGTCTGTGTTAAATCCCATAAGCGATTTTTGGTTTGTTAATTTGTTATGTTATATTTGTTTTAGAATGTTTATAATTGATTTCCCGCGATCAGTGAAGTGTCTAATTTCATTATATATATAGGAAAAAGTGATATATAGTGTAATTCTATTAAAACCTGTAGTCACGACGTCCTCCACTAGAACCGGTATGCCTATTTTATTAGCCTAGGCTAACAACAACAGCA
>JAGFPH010000149.1:905919-934007 GCA_018207615.1 Philaenus spumarius
TATTCGCGTGTAACATGAGTATTTATTTAGCACATTAATATTTCTTTGAAATTTATGCCATATTGGTTAAAATTACCATTATATTAGTAAAATAAAAATATGTATTAAACCGCGACCTTAGTATCAAGCAGGCCTACTCTAGTGTGTTAATGGCTGAATGTTACATCCTTATGTTATTTACGTTTTACAATCTCTTTACAATAAATACTAATACTTTTACTTTAATTAACATTGTTTTACTGAACACTTATTTATGTTACACATATCTATATTATGTTCTATTGGTTGTATTTAGGTTTTCTTATAACATAATTTCGAATCGCAACAATTAATATCGATCATATGTTGAGATGTTTGTTTACATTGGTATAACCTAGTTTGGGTTCAATACGATTTCTGATCTTCACACTGGATAACTGTGATTAAAGAATTGGTGTTAATGCTTGTTTGTTAATTTTATAGTGTGTTAATAAATGGAAAAGTGATATGTAAAAGTGTGGTATAATTTATTGTGATCTTGGTTGAAGTAGGCTAGGCCTAGGCTAGGTTTGTTTTTGTTTTTGTGAATTGGCAATCTTTAAGTTATAGGTCATTGTGTGCTTCATGAGATTTGATATCATTATAACACTTATGTATGCTGAAACAATGTTAACAAACTGTTATGGTGAAAGCACTGTCTATTCTAGATTACACCTTCTGTTAAAGAATTGAATGATTTAAATCTATTCTATACAGATCACTATACTTTTAATTAAAGTTCACTTCAAAAAAAGTTCGGAAGTTCGGTTTGTGGTAGACGCATTTGTTAAAGTAACCGCACAAAGTGAAATCCGTATTATAGCAGCAAATCTACTGTGCTGTACATATTATATTAGTCACACAACGTTTTTGTCAAAAATGGTTAAAGTAAATAAAACACACAGTTTGTAATCATTATTAAATACTGTACAGTACAGTAATTCCAATGCTTTGCTAATCATCAATAGGATTACGATTTTTAAGTTTTAAGGTATTTTGACCAGTAGCAGTACTGCTTATTCAAGAGAATAATAGATTTTCTAAATAAATAGCATAATTAATAAATTTATAATTAGTGAACAAAATAAATAATCAAACAAATGGCTTGAATAAACAATAATATTAATCGGGTAGTCAGATACACTTAGTAGCGTAGTAAGAGCAGACAGACGTCTGTGTTTATTGTTTACGAGATGATGTATCTTTCATTACTGTCATCATTAATATCTTGGCTTGGCTTGCACCTGCTACTGTCCGACCTTCTTTCTATTGTGTTTAACTTCTACCCTACCCGGCTTACCCCTCTCACATTTCTCTTTTAGTTTTTGTGAATACAGTAGTTTGATTCAGTATCAAGTAAACCCTCGCTCTTAAAACGTTGTGTGTCATACTCATACTGCATATCGTTTGTTTAGTTTTCAAGCGAGCGAGTTCCGTAAAACAGAAAACACTTATTGACTTTTTAAAAAAATATTTTTTTACTGGAACATGTACTGTAGCCTATGTATGTCTTTTTATCATTTTGTATTTTATTTTCATTTTAACGTTAGTTCTTCATTTGATAATACAGTACATGCCTTTTTTCATATCTTTGATTTCACCAGTTTACCGTACATTTCCCTCTCGATTTAGGTACCCTAGGTGCACATTACCTCGGATAACCACGGCTCTACTGTATCACTCGCACACAAAAGAATGATGTAGCACTATTCTCTACCAGTTACGAAACACAACTGAGAAATGAAATGATTGACATTTAACCCTTCAACTGTTTGAGTGGTCAATTTGAGCACTTGTGGCGCTTGGCCTAACTCTAGCACTACTCAATTGACAACTGTAACATAAATATATGCAAGTTCCAGTAGGTAACAAGTTAAAGTTAGGCCAGGAGGCATATTGTGAATTTTGGTAAACATCTAGGCTAATATTGCCAATAGTAAATGTGTACTGGGTTTATTTAACTAGAAATGCAGACGATAGTAAATTAAAACATGTATTCAGTACAAAATGTAAAAATGCAGACATATGTAAAATCATTTTTCTCTTTGTTTATAATTGTATTATAATTGAGATTAAAAAGAAAATAGGCTTCATAAAGGACCAAATATTGGATTGCACAATGTATGATGATGTAATGCATGGCAACAGCGCCAAGTGTTCAGAAATCTTGATTGTGATTGATGGAAGTTTGTTGGAATGATGAACTGTGGGAAGGAACGCACGTAAGATATCAGTCTTGTGATGGTGGATGAAGAGACAGGACTTAAGATGTCCTGGTCTTGATACATTTTTAATAATAATTCTTATTGCAGTGGAAGATTTTTTGAGTAAAAGTGATAGATTTTATAAATATTAGAAAGTTCTAATTTAAGTATTTCAAGCAAAAGATAGAAACTTCTGAGACCCTAGTTGGTCATTTTTGTATGTTCAATAAATCTGATTTAAACTGGACATCAGAAATTCTGCGATCTATAATTGTGTTGTGCGAGCATAAAGAAGTCTATGCAACTATAAATAACTGTTAAAAAGTGATTTGGCCATGTAAACAGTTATGAGTAAAAAAGTGATTGTAAAGAAATGCACGATAGACTGAGGACTATCGCCACGTGGGTAACTATATTTAAGATCACTTGTTTAGTATTTTTATTAATTTAATTGGGTCTGCATTTCTTTTAAGATTTATTTGCTTTGTTTATAGAATCATATATTTTTAAAGACTTGTAAAT
This sequence comes from Philaenus spumarius, assembly GCA_018207615.1. Taxonomy (NCBI): domain Eukaryota; kingdom Metazoa; phylum Arthropoda; class Insecta; order Hemiptera; family Aphrophoridae; genus Philaenus; species Philaenus spumarius. The sequence goes on from JAGFPH010000149.1 coordinate 908,664, forward strand.
TTGATGCTTTTCGAAAAGATGTATTTCTTTGTACTCTTCATCCAAGTTAAATTTTTTGAGATGGAGTAAACGTTAAATTCAATCATCATGCCTAATTAGTTTTTATTGAATAATCCTAACTCCAGCCAAAGTACTCGTACAGTCAAGAAACCCCAACCCCAATATTTAGAAAAACTTATTAATTTTTACTGTTAGTAATATTAAACATGACGATGCATTTGATGTCTTTTCAGGCGGTAAAAATTTGTGTTGGCGCGATCTCTGTGCATAGAGTAAAACACTATGCCGGAGAAGCGTCGTCTGCAAGAAGGCCGGTTTGTGAGAAGTAAAATGGTTGACCATAGATTGTGAACACATGTGAAATCAAGACTAAACAACAGGTGTCGTCTGCTATTTACATTATGTTGTTTGCTTACAGTTTCGACTTAGAAAATTTCTTCAAGTAAATATATTTTAATTTATTTCTTTTGCTTTTAATGTAAAATATAATGGATTTTGAAGTGAGATAAAGATATAATAGATAATAAACTTTTTTTTTTGTAATAATAATTAATTTCAAATAGTTATTTTATTTTATTTTAGACTTTGGATATTTTAGAGATTATATAATTTCATTATTTTGATTTTGAGGCACTGAAGTGGTTTTACTTAGTGAATGTAAATGATTCAATTTAAATTTAAACTCCTTTTAACTCTGAAATTTGAAAGTAAACACAAGTAAATAAATTTTATCCAACATTTTCATTAAACATATTTTATTATATTTATTTTTTGTAACGACAAACGCTGCAAATCACCTTCCTGGAAGACGGTTTGTATGTTTGGTACGTTGCACAACTTTACTGTATTGAATATTTCACCCACTAAAAATCATCCAATCACAATAAAACAAAAACCGTTGGAAAGGAAATGATTTAAACTTTAATTTTTGTATTTATAAATTTGTTCTAAAACATATATTTACATATGTAATCATCGTTTTAAAATTGTAGTTTTCTATAATGCTATTGCCACGCGTCAAATCACAAAGAAATTACTCAACTTTGTCACTACTTCTCTAAAGCTCAATATCGTTTGACAGAACAGTTTTGAAATTAATATAAAGATACCTTTGGATTCATCAAGATTTGAACTTTCTAAAACTGCCTTCCAATCAGACGTCACTCTTACAGTTTCGGAAATATAAAGGTTTCTGTAAACCCTTGCAATTGGACAGCTTTCAACCAATGAAACAGCAAATTTGAATTCGAGATATCTCTTACAGTTCGATACATTTGTATAGATTTGTTTATATCGGTTTTTAGACCGATTTTCAATCTTTCTTCCGTGTAAAGCAAACCATATTTACTCTACTGGTTTTATTCGTACAGTGGGAAATTCAAAACTCGTCTTTCTCACGCTCTGGAAGTGACCGTTGTGACTGTCAGTCACACGGTATTTTGTATAGGATTTGTGCGCGAGAGGTTTCATTTATTTGATCTCATTTTGTGATTCAAGTAAAGTTTGAATACTTTTATGAAACAATAATTTACAATTACAAAGTTCAATTTTTTGATTTATTCTCTACACTTTGTTATAATAATATTTCATTTTTGGGCAAAGCATATATTCCTAAATTACTATTCAAACTAGGCCTAGTTTTTTAGCAGTCTTGTAGTAGGAACATAAAAACTGGTGTTTTCATAATAAGAAATTTGAAATTGATATATATTTTTATACAGTTCTGTTTAGAACTAAATTACAAAACTTTTGTAAATTTTGAAAAAAGTTCAAAAATATGTTTACAACTTTCTATGTAGGCCTAAAGTTGAACTTTTTCATTTTGTTACTGAATTTTTTTCTTTCTTGAGGTAATAACTTTGTAAATTTTACATCAATCAATTTTTGACTGGCATATATGAATTCTTTGAACCTTTCTCTACAAAATAGCATTGCAAAAATTAGCATGGACAGTTGTAGGGTTAACAAAAACTACTATGTAGGTAAAAACCTTTTAGTACACTCAAAACTGAAAGGAAATTATTGATGACTCACACGGAGACCCTAATGCAAGTGCTTATTACACATAGATTCTATTACTTGGTTCATACTGTACACAAACTGTCTGTAGGTTCACCACTCTTTCAATTATGTGTCATGTTGGTGCCAAGTTATTTTTTGTCACTAACAGAAAAAAGTTATAACCGTAACCCAAGACCTGATAATAATAAACAATGTATTTCCTACCTGCCAGGACTTTACATAAATGATAACATTATCAGTGAGCACAATAAAAGGTATCCACTGTATTTTGATATTGTCAAAACTGCAGTATTTTTATAAATCAAATATGCCCATTATTTTGCAGTTCATCAAATCACTAGACATGTTTTGGATTACTTTTGTTTTCTATAACTTACAAATGATCATGCTAAAAAGAAAATTTGAGAATTATTAACTAAATGTAGTAATTAGTACTTTTGTAGATCATACCTGGGTGAATTACTCTTTCTACTTGAGGGTGTTTTTCTAAAAATTTTGCAACAGCAATTCCACTCTTCATGTGCTGTTCCATTCTCAGATGAAGTGTCTTAATACTGCGAATTACTAGGTAGCAATCAAATGGTGAAGGCACAATACCACAAGCTATAACAAGATTTAACTCATGACTTTGCTGATATTGTAAGTAACAACAGATAAATTGCAACATTTTACAGGGCTCAAAATAACACATACAAGCAAAGTTTAAATTTTAACAATTACAATAGTTTGAAAATATTTGATATGTAATAAGATAAAAAGTATTATACTGTAACAACAAAATCAAGATGCATTTCCACTGTTTCAGCTAAATTAAGGAGAATGTACCTGTTAGTGAGAGCAGGTTTTTAATTTCAATATTAACTTATAAAGAAAAATTCATATCAGCTATTAACAAGCAGAGGTTGTATGTTACCTAGCTTGAGGTTGTATGTTGTCCCGAAAATGGCCTGAACTAGGTTAATGAAATTTTGCTTTAGATGCTTTCAGAAATACCTTGGTGCTGGTCCCATTGTTAGGAAAATTTGAAATGTTTGACAGTCTGAAATGTGTTAAGTTATAAAATGCTTTTAAATTTTTTTAATTAGTTAAAGTAACTTGAAGTATACATAAAAAATATATAATATTATGAGCAAATTCACTCGACTGAGTCTTTTGTTCCAAGTTTAACATCACGCTAAACCAGGTATTGTGCTTAGTATAATCTTTTAAATGTATAAATGCTTAAAATCTTGACATACAACTTTTTAAGTTGGGTATGAATTGAATATTCATATTTTTGTTTAACAAAAGAATTTAGAAATAACCTAATTCGAGTCATACAAATAATTCAATTCCTAAAAGCACAGTTACGTCCTGTAAATGCTAGTACGTACAGTTCTTTATCTGACTTGCAATTTAGCAAATTGAAACTAGTAAAGAGTACTTAGTTATTTTCAAACCATTAATAAATCATGGAGAGTGATTTAATTTATTCTAACCTTATAGTTGTCATGCTTCAAAAAATATTATTAAATTGTAAACTTTGAAAGATTTTTTAAAATAACACACTGCTATCATATCACAGACTATCTCTATCTTATTTGCAATGGCCCACAAATGATTGCCACTACTCTATTCTTAAAGTTGGAAATATGGAAAAATCAGTGCTAATTGATAGATTTCTGTTCAGTGATGCATTTACTTTAAAAATAAAAACATTAATAATATTGATAGCTGTTTAAATAAATCACAATATAAATATATGTATATATACACAATATACATACTTAACTATTGTTTAACCATTTAAAACAAATATTTTAAATATACAATAAGTTATAATATCCAAGAGATTTAACCATTGCAATTTATTAAACATTTTTATAAGTAAATAAAAAAATGTGTGTAGAGTAATTTAATATTTTACATTTTTTTTTTTGGTTTAAAGGCGAAAAACCTGGGTGGTTATCATCGCCTGGTTAACGTAGAGCATTCATGTAATGCTCATACAATCACACACAGGTATAACATTAAACTTTTAATTTACACACACTACAGACAGTACACGATAAAATAACAACCATAACAACACTAATTATACACTAACAACTTGTCACAGGGTTGTAATGGGCCCTGTAACATAACAATGAATAAAACTCTAATTAAAATAACAAGTAATACATCTAAACTTGGTATTTAAGTTACGTAAATGTATGTTGTTTCAAATGCTTCCAATTACATTCAACCGATGGAGGAATGCTAACACCATATTAATGGTTTGGGAGTCATCACCCAGCATCCTCTGAATGCAATTTGGTAGACAAAACCTCTTCCGAACATGTTTCAGCTTTTCACAATCTAGAAGTAGATGTTTAATTGAAAGAAGGTTTAAGCAGTAAGGACAAAGCGGCGGATCCCCCCGACGCATCAGAAATCCGTGGGTTAACCCAGAATGGCCAATGCGTAGGCGAGAAACCACCACTTCCTTTCGACGGCTTTGGCGGTTTGAGGATATCCATGGCCGAACGGTATCTTTAATTTGCCAGAGTTTATTTCCTTGTACTGCTACCCACTCTTCTTCCCACTGTCTAAACAGGGCTTGTTTTAAAGAGGACATAAAGTCGGACGACATTACTCTACTCACGCTAGGCTGTAAGGATGTGGCTTCCTTAGCAGCTAGGTCTGCTTTAGTGTTTCCATGTATACCGGTGTGACCCGGAACCCAGCAAAACGACACTCCCACGCCCCGTAGCCAAAGTCTGTGCATGGAGCACAGAATATCTTTGACCAAAAGGTTAGGAGAGTACATATCTTGAATGGATTCAAAGTGCACTTCTTGAATCTGAACATATAAGAAGGTGCACCGGTGTTGCCAGTACAATATTGAGTGCCTTGAGTATTGCAAAAAGTTCTGCTGTATATACAGAAGAGCAAGATGGAAATCCATAAGTGAAGCTGTTTCCTGACAGAACAAATGCACATCCGACTCCATTGTCCAGTTTAGAACCATCAGTGAAAATGATCTGACTTGATGGGTAGAATTTACATATGGATATAAATTCCTGACAGTAAACAACATCGGGTGTAGTTTGTTTTAGATATCTAGACAGTGAAAGATCAACATGAGATTTTTAATTAACGATGGAGCGACAAAACATGGTGTATTTTCATATATTGGAGGTAGTGTTAAACCTAGATTATTAAAGATACGGATAGTTCTGATCCCATAGGATTGTTTACGAAATTCGTACTGTGTAAATAATGGATTGTTGAATATAATATATGAATTGTGTAAAGGTTTGGAGCGCATATTACACATATATGACAATTGTAGCCGTTGTCTTCATCTCGTGAGCGATGGCTCACCCGTTTCAACAAGCAGACTACTAATGGGACTAGAACGAAAAGCTCCGGATGCTAGACGGAGAGCAGTGTTATGAACGGAATCAATCTTTTTAAGAACCGATAACCTAGCTGACGAATAGACTATGGACCCATAGTCAATTCGTGATCGAATAAAAGCTCGGTAAAAACACAGCATGCAGGTTCTATCGGCTCCCCAATGAGAACCGCTTAAAACCCGTAACATATCTAAGATTTTGATGCAGCGTGATTTTAAATTTGTCACATGCGGGTTCCAAGAGAGTCTATGGTCTAAAATAAGACCTAGAAATGTGACTGTGTTATCGGAGTGAAGTAGAGTTCTGTTTAGGTACAAAGTGGGACTAAAATGCTGTCTGCGGTGAGTAAAAGCAATGCATCCAGTTTTAGCAGCGGAAAACTTAAATCCTGTCTGATTGGACCATGTTTGTAATTTGTTGATCGTTAATTGCAGTGTTCTTTCTGCGGTTGCGGTGTTTCTGGTTGCCACGTAGATGGCAAAATCATCAACAAAAAGAGAACAGTGTACAGTTAATCGGACATTAGCAGTGATGCTATTAATAGCAACTGCAAATAAGGTGACACTAAGTACGCTGCCTTGAGGGACACCATTCTCTAAATAAAATCGATCTGATAAGGTGGATCCAAGACGCACCCTAAAATATCGATTGGACAGAAAGTTTTTAATAAATGCTAAGATTCTCCCTTGAATACCCCAAGATTGTAATACATTTAGAATTCCTCTTCTCCAAGCCGTATCATATGCCTTTTCAAGATCGAAAAACACTGCAACAAGTGTCTGTCGAAGAAGGAAGGCATTTTGAATGGCCGACTCTAACAAAACCAGCTGATCGATAGATGATCTTCCCTGTCGGAACCCACACTGTTCTTTACAGATCAGTTGGTTACTTTCAAGGTACCATACAAGCCGCTGATTGACCATCTTCTCCACCAGTTTACATAGAACGCTGGTGAGAGAGATAGGACGATAACTACTTGGATCAGTTTTGTCTTTCCCTGGTTTTAATAGAGGAATTACTATGGCCTCCAACCAAGAATCAGGAAAGATATGCTCATCCCATATAAGATTGTATATTTGGAGAAGAGCTGTTCTACCCGACTCTGGAAGGTATTTAATCATAGAATATACGATACTATCGGGTCCTGGGGCTGAATCCGTAACCGACAATAAGGCAGATTCCAGTTCATCCATTGTAAATGGGTCATTCAATGGAGAATCCTGTGCTATGCCGATGGTGAATGGCATGGCCTCTTGAGCAGTTTTGTAAGTCCGAAAAGCATCATAATACACGGCAGTTGAAGAGAACCTAGAAAAGGATGAGCCCAAAATGTTTACAATTTGATGACTGTCTGTAGTCAATATCCCATCCTGCTGCATCAGTCCAACCAAAGGAGCAGAGGAAACATGGCCACACACAGAACGTAACTTCTTCCACACTGTTGATGTGGGAGTCGTTCTGGTTATTGTACCGATATATTGGGTCCAAGAGTCTTTCCTGCTCTGCCTGAATACTCTGCGAGCTTTGGCATGCAAGATTTTATAATTTTCCAGATTTTCTGTCGTCGGTATTCGATTAAAGGTCCTTAATGCTTTCCTGCGTAAGCGCAGAGCTTCTTTACATTTGTCATTCCACCAAGGAACTGGTGGACGTTTTGGTCGTGTTGAAGTTTTTGGTATGTTATGTTCTGCTGCTGAAATAATGGAATCTGTGAACATATCGACTGTTTCATTTATAGAATTGTGTTGATTATTTTCTGGTAATGCGAATTGATTTGTAAAATCATTCCATAAGGCTTTATTTATTATCCACCAAGGTGTTCGGTTGTTCAGAAAAGAGGAGTCACTAAAGGAAATTTTTATAGGGGCATGGTCGCTGCTATACAAATCTGCCATCACTGTCCACTCAAATCTTGCAGCTAGCGAATAACTACAGAATGACAAGTCTACGACCGTCCAATCTCCTGTCGAAGCTGCTAAGTGTGTTAGCGATCCGTCGTTAAGTAAACACAAATCTAAATCGGATCGAATCCTCTCAACGCAAATACCCCTTGGGCTGCAGGTTGAGGATCCCCAAGAATAATGATGTGCGTTGAAATCGCCAAGTAGCAGAATCGGAGCAGGTAATTGATATATTAAGTCGATCAAGTGGTTTGATTGGACGGTATAGCTTGGTGGCAGGTATAGGCTGTATATCGTTAGTTTTATGGGAACAGCGACTCGAATTGCTACTGCTTGTAATGGTGTATCCAGATTTACAGGAACACCATCCACAGAGTTGTGAGCAAGTATGGCTACACCACCTCATGCTATCTCCTCTGTAACAAAATCTGACCTGAAGACGGAATACCCTCTTAAATGTACAGAATGGGTATTATGGAGATGTGTCTCCTGGAGACAAACGAATAGAGGAGACGTGTCTCGCACAAGAACTTTCAGATCTTTCATGTGAGTTCTAACACCATTTAAATTCCACTGAACCACATTCATATTAGGGATCGTGGACATAGATAATGAATGAATAAATATATTTCAACAGAACACAGTATATTTTGAGATAAATATAATAATATTCAAATTAAAAGAAATGAATATTAGAAGGGACATGGTCCCTTTGTAAACTTTTCGTTTTCCTGTTCAGTAGTGACAGGAAGGTTTTGTTGTTGTGTGTCCTTGTCCACTTCCATATTTCCCTCACTCATCTTGGAAGATGTTGAGGGTGGAGAAGGACTGGGATCGGGTTTTTTAGGAGGATTTGTAGGGGAACCTCCTTTTTCGTTTTTACTACTTTTTGTAATTTTTGTATTTTTACTCTTCATAGCAACAGGTTTCTTCCCTGGAACGGGTCCAGAACTTCTTCCTGTTACTACAGATGGACAAGTATAAGATTTTTTTTAAAAATTGTTTTACCCCAGTTATTGGGGGAATTTTCTTTTTTAATAAAGTTTTTTCCCGAGTTCCAGTTCTCAGATCAAGAGCAGGGATAGATGGTTCTATTTCTGCTTGTGATACCGAGAAACTAGAGGACGGAAGAACGGAATTTGAATCAACTAAAGCGGGAGCGGAAGGAGACATTTTAGAGAATAGAGCGACTAGCTGAGCAACTTGGTCAGTTAAGATTTTGACTGTCTTAGCCAATTCTCCACAATTTGCGCATGGAGTGTTGCTTTTGTTTGAAACCACTGCAGCAAATGATTTGCCTTCCAGAGCAGGCCTAGAGGTTTTATATATTTTTTTTGCGGCATTAAAAGATATTTTATCCTTAGCCATAATGGTAAGAACTGCTTTTTCTTCTTTAAACTTTTCACAGTTAAAGGACCGTGCAGGATGATCGCCTCCATAGTTGGGACACTTGGCGTCATCATTGCAGCCCTCACTATTATGACCTTTTTTACCGCATTGACCGCATGTTTCTTGCTTTGTGCAAGTAGAACTCACGTGTCCAAACGCTTGACACTTAAAACAACGTCGAGGGTTTGGGACATAAGCTCTAACAGAAAGACGGTAAAAACCTGCATAGATATACTCTGGCAATGTTGTTGTGCCAAAGGTTAGAATCAAAGAAGCAGTGGCTTTTTTCTCTCCATTTTCATTGCGCATTATGCGAGTGACTTCAAGAACTGACTGGCTAGCTAATTCGCTTTTTATTTCCTCCAAACTAATGGGGATCAAGTCTCTACAGGTAATGATACCTTTTGAATAATTCAAGGATCTATGAGGTTCCACAGATACCTTGACTTTGTCATAGAAGGAAGTCATCTTTAACAGCGACAAACTTTGTTTCTCGCTGTTAGTTTCCACTAAAATGGTGCCATTCTGTAATTTCCTAATGGAAAGTACAGGGCCCGCTGTTCCAGTAATTGCTTTATTGATTACAAAGGGAGATACCTTTGATAGATCTGTATCCTTTTCCGCATTTGAAAAAACTAAAAATTTGGGAGCTGGCAACTCAGATGGTTGAGCAGCCCTCTCCTTTGTCTTTTTAAACAGTTCTTTATTTATTTATAGACCCATCAGACGAATCTGAATGAGGTCTCTTTGTTCCTAAATCTTTTTTAACGGTTTGTTTAACCATGGGTATGTTTGTCCAGCGCATCGTGTTAGGCGGAATCGGTAAAGGCTTGCCCATCAGATCACATTGCGATCACTTCCGAACCCCCAGTTCCGTGAGGATCCCGAGCACTCTTTTGCCAGTCTGGATGGACATCAGTCTGGAACCCGAAACTACTGTGAGGAAGAATCCGACTTTCTTCAACACCGCGAACACTTCCTGACTAAGAACCGAAGTGGCTGGCCCCAGAACAGAAACCACGCATACATCTCGGCAGAGCAAGCTCACATCAGCCTTACCAAACCAGAGGTTGTCAAGACTCTGGCAGGTTCAGCACTCCCAACGCGCAATGGCTCTGCACAGTCAAAATCCTAAAAGAAGGTGAGAATAGGAATGTATGTATTGTTTGATGTAATTGGATGGATGTATTGTATGTGTTGGGCGTTGTATCGCGAGGGACGCCAAACCCCTCTTAGTAGGTGCAGCTAGTCTGCGCCCCCCCGTGCAGGGTAATATTTTACATTAATAAGTTAATACATTAGTTTATTCCATTGGTAAGTTCAGTTTAAAGACAGAAAACTGAAACAAGTGGCAATTATCTTTGAAACATGAATTGTACAAATTTTAATATTACTAACTATTTAGAACAGTTTTATACAAGGTTTTTAAAGTACTGCTTTAAGTTAAAGATGTTTAAAAAATGCCATGGCTAGCAGTATTTTTGCTTTGGAAAAAGAACAAACTTATAATTAATCCAAGAGTAAAAGAAGGTTATATAACAAATAATGATGATTTTATAAAAAAAAAAACTTAAAAACTAACATTTTCATAAAATTAATGGAACTATTTTCTGAGCTCAGGATAAGATTTTAAAAAACTATAAAATATTTGCACAAGCAAGGCCGGAATTAAACATGGGCAACATGGGCCCGGGACCATGGCGGCAAATTTTGAGAAAACTCAATGTTTGTAAAAACAGCAAAACAGGTTTTCCCAAAATTTTAGGACAGCCTGTGAGAAATATAACCTATTGTTTTAAGGTAATGTATTGCTAGCTTTACTATTAGCTTCTGCATTATGAGGAAGGGAGGCAGTAGAAAGTAGCAGTGTGTACTTATACTGTAGGCTTGTGTAGAGTGCATGCAAGGGGGAGGGCAACACCTTCGTGATTCTACGGCTCTATTCGAGAACCAATCAGACACACCATTACTCTCATGTCGGGTCGGCTGACATCTGCATTCACACTATGCTGACATGACGTGTTGACAAGCCAGCTGACGTGTTACGAAAAAAATTAAACCATTATTTTAAATAATACCATAAATGTTGACACCAATAAATTTTGCTGCTATTGAATAATACTACTGTCTATCTACATTTAGAATGTTGAAATATAAAATCTCCTGAAGAAGTTGTTTAGGGTTATTAATAATTTGATAGGAAATTACCAGGTTTTGTAAAATTAATGTACAATATGTAACACACACTAAAGGCTATTCAATTTATTTATAACTAGGGAAGACCCCTGCGTGCTCCGCATGCCAACCCCCAATGGAACCTTCTAAAAACATATGTTATGTATAATTTTATAATAAAGGTGTAGGATTAATAATAACCTCAAAACTAAGATGGTAAATAATGTTAAATGTTCAAATTAAATTATTTCTTATATTTTATAACAGCAGTTATAATAATGGTTAAAAGAACCAGCAAGGCTCAGGTATACACTTTAAAACCCTAACGTAAAAGCTAGAAATACAAAAATAATTGCTTAAAATTTTGAAATCAGCTGTTAATGGAAATATTGGAGCAAACAGCTATGTTAGCTGTTATTTTATTCAATTGGTTGCTATGGTAATAAATGTAAATACATGTGTTGGTTTATCATTCTAGGCCTAACCTAAGAATTTTTTCCTACTAAATTTACAAATATTGAAATAAAAAAAAGTTTTTATCGAAATGAATTATAGCCTATGATACTCAGGGATAGTATAGCTTTTTATTAGTAAAAATATTTTTTCAATCGGTTCAGTACTGCCCCCTACATACAAACAAACAAACAAATTTTACCTCTTTATAATATTAGTATAGATGTGGGATTTATTCAGAAATTTCACTGGCAATGATTTCATATATTTTTAGTAACAATTAATTCCTTAGGTTAGCTATTGGATGGTTTTAAAAAACACTGAACACTTGTAAGCCTCACATACGAGATGGAGCCTTAAGATGACAAAATGTGTTCCATACCGAAGTAATGCGGAAATGGTGCCTAATGCATTCCCCTACTATAAAAAAAGAGGGGGGGGGGGGGGAATGGATATAAATATAATAATTTGGGATAAGACTAAATTACATTTACAAGGTTTATTAATGTGATGAATGAGTATTTGTTGTAAATTTAATTATACATTTTGTTCTGTATCAATTGTATCTATTTTATAATTACTGTAGAACTATAACAATTCAAAATATATATATTAAAATTTAAATGTATGAATATCGAAAGTTCTATTAAAAAACAACCAGAAGAAAGAAGCCATTCATTAGATTAGTGTAGCCTAACGACACCTAGTGGAGAATATGCGAACTTCCAGAAAAAGATGCAAATTGTTAACTAACCCGGTTTTCAAAACTGAAATAAACAAATTAAAATTACTTCCCGATATTTTCGACATGCAATTCCCATATCAAAATCACGCAACATTAATATATCAATCTAAGAAAATTAATACCTTAATCTAATATTAAATTATTCATTAATTATCTCTATTAGAAAGTCAAGACTTTCGTCTAACGAATATTAAGTTTAAAGCGGAAACAGTCATTAAAATTCAATTTACATGAAAACCATAAACTCTGAAGAAAAACCGACATAGTCTATAAACAGAATGAACCCTTTTACACACAAAAAGTTAGAAAAAAAAGTTAGAACGGGACAATTGGAAAACCAACTTAAAAAATCATTTACAACGTACTGCCGAAGACATCTTCTTTCGGTAGCCAGCCACGCCCACGGCGGAAGAACTTACCTGTGATTGGTTCGTGAATTTACATCAGATGATTTAGTTTCTTTAGGTTTTGAACATAAAAAAACTAGATTATATTATAAGAGGTACCAGTAATATGGAGTTATTTAAGTATTTTATTCAATTTATCTATTATTTCCCACTATAAAATAACTATTAATTATTCTTTTAATGATTGCACTTTTCAAAAAACAATTTTATACTCGAAAAGAGAAATTTGTTTAACAATTTCATTCATAAACCCTTACAAACACCACCACCCGAAGTGCATATTTAGTAGGCAAGTGAATAAAAGTTCCGGAGTGTAACAACAGTGAAAAAATGATTATTCTTGTAAAAGCTGCCAAAGTAAGCAGATGCTGAATTGGTTTGTGCTACACAATTTAATAAATTAGATATTTTCGGACCCAATTTAACCGTTCAAGACAACCAACAAGATTGGAAGAAGAACCGAAGATACAGATCTGATCAAATATAACCCAATTCCAAGTTAAAACGATAAAGAAGAATCGATAAAAATTTGGTGAGGCCATTCTAATTACATATAGGTTACGTTCTTTTTTTTACATATTAGGCCTAGTGGTGAAACCACACAAACTATTAATATAAACTAGAACCCAACGAACATTATTTCACGTTGAAACAACGTATCATTGTGATAAGAACTATGAATTAAGCATTCCCTATTACATAATTTCATTCACCCATAACTATATCATCCAAATTTGCTACTTACTAATAACGATTTACTATTTTCTTTACCTTTTGTTTCTATTAATAAAACTATGTGTTATAATATTTCTTCCATTAGGATATCAAATTAAACTTGGGAAAAGATGGCACTAACCCCACCGAGATAAAGTTTGCTTCTTTCGTTAACCAATCAACAATAACGAACAATATTTATTGATCTATAAATACACTTATAATTGGTATTTTATATCAAAACGATCTTAACTAATGTTGAATATAATTCTTTTACTTGTTGATTAAAGAATCAAGATTTCTTTTACTGCAAATTGTGTCTTTAATTATTTTACCATATATAATCTAGATAAGATATGTATCAAGTAATGTAAGTTTATTACTGTGATATATTTGTAATTTTGGTAATTGAGATTCGTAAGTGAAGCTTACCAAAGATTAACGAATAACAGATAAATTACTATTGTGTTGTTGTAGAACCTCGAGCTAATTGGGGCTGACTGTACCTCGAACTATAAAAAACTCAGAATAAGCGGAGAAATTGGCAAAAACAAAGAATAATATAGTTTTTAATGTTTTAATTAGAACATTTAACAGTATAAAATGTTTCAACTATATCTCTATTACGGTGCCATTCCCCTACAGATACTTCACCGACACTGTCCTCAGCTGCAAGTTTCTTCAAGGTTTCACAATTGTCTAGTCTTTTCAAGGCCTCTAATTATTTTAATTGGCACAAACTTTCTTTTGGCTTTTCTGCTCATCGTTACAAAAACACAATCAAAATTAAAACTTCAAAAACTTTTAACAGAAACAGTAAAGAATGCACTCAATAATCAATAACGTTACAAAACACCGATATGCGTAGCGCGCATACTTCCGTGGAAACTGAAAGTTTACTATTGAAATTGAACTATTTTTAGAATATCAAGAGGACATGAGATATAAGCGGCGTCGGCAAGACCGAATGTTAACTCAATACCTACCTGCGAGTGGTAGTGTGTCGCTAAGCCCGCCAAGTGAACACATCAACACAAGCCAACCATTTCGATCGCTTGTCATTTTCAAAAGACTAGTTGACATTTTAAACATACAATGGGGCAGAGGTAACAAAGTAATTTTGAAGTCGCGGTACAATCAATTTTTTGAAATAGTCAAAAAAGCGGTTTTAATTTTGAAAACACAGCTCAAAATTCCCGGACCCTCAAACTACTGCGACTCGAATTATCGAGGTTCTACTGTACACAGTTAATTAAAACTTCTCTAAAAAATAGTAAAGATTTGCCAACTAGGTACTTTTATAACTATCAATAAAAATGGAAATTAAAATCAAAGATGATAACTTAGTAACTTTGCTGTTAAAAACCTACCATTCTGAAGGAACTTTAATCGTTCATGTAGGGAGTCACTATTTAAAGAAGCTGCACCCATGACAACATCTGCATGTCCATTTATGTATTTCGTGCAGGAGTATATTGCAATATCTGCACCAAGACTTAAAGGTTTCTATTAAACATAAGATTTAATTAATGTTGATGCAAATATATTAAGATATCAAGAAAACACACAACATCTACATTAAATTGGCGAAATTAAACAAAGTTATTTTGAAACCAGTGCAATTGTTATTGCATTAGATACAAGTAATGAAAGCATAAATATATATCGTATTTTTACAGAATTTGAACAATTTATAGCATTGAAAGTGAAACACTTCATCAAGTAAAAACTCCCTTAGGAAGAAAGTATAGTCAGCTGAAAAAACTGTGGGAAATTGAAGGAAATTTCCTCCAATGATAAAGTAAAACAAAAACTATTTAAAAATCCTTTTTAACAAACTCCAATTGTTTTTTTACTTGTTAACTTTTACTCAAAAGCCTTATCAAATAATATAATGTAATATAGCCTAATTAATATAACAGGCATAAATTACTTACCTGGAAGTAAGGAGTGAGAAACGTATTGTCAATTACAACAATAATATCTTGGTTGATTGAATGTGCTAGCTCAGAAATGGCTTTTACATCTGTAACTTTTAGCAGTGGGTTTGTTGGGCTTTCAATCCATATCATCTAAAATAAAAAACATACAAAATATCTTTTAAACTTTCTGGCACTGGCCTTTGCGTGTGTAAGGTACTTTCTGCATCTATTTTTATTTGAAAACATGAGCACTTTTTCTTCAAAAATAATTTGACTTTAACTAATAAGGAAAAATGTTTTTAAATAAAAAATATATAGTTTTTTGATCATATAGCACCTACAATTAAAACTTTATTAGTAATATTCTGTTGAAAACTAAAATTAGCAACTAAAAGTTCCGTAATTGGAACTTTCAAACTGACTACACAAAACTTGATAATAGCTATACAAAGAGGAATGGCTTATTATTATTTTTTTTGTCATGCATATGGTTTTACAGCATTAACAATGCCATACATACACTTCATTCATGGTTGTCAGTAAGTAAAAAGTTATAGCTCTCTCTAGTTTGTTCCTTTATAGACCAATTCATGATGTGTCAAAAATGCCAACATTGTTAGCAGTTTTTATGTTGTTACAATCTATAAATTTATTTGATTAATTAAAGTCAGGAATCAAGAGATTAATAAGAAAAACTATGGATAAACAACCTTACCTAAATTTTGATTCAACTCTGCAAAAGTCTGATTTACCCATTTACAGGTGAATTTAGAACAACAGGTAGTAAATCAAAATTCAATATTTAATTTATTGTATAAAAAAAGGTAATAAGCCCTTAATATAAGATTATAAGCCCTTATTTAAGAAATTATACAATTGAAATATAAATGAAAACCCGTCCCTTAACAAAAGAAAACCCTCCCATTAATTAGAATATTTAATTACTTATAAAAAATAAAAAACATTTAAAGAGAACAAATATTATATACAGTAGAACCCCTCTTAACCGGTCTGGTCGGGACTGAGGCCCTGGCCGGTTGATCCGAGGTTCCCGTAAAAAATATATTTTTTTTTCAAAAATAACCTACAATACATATTTCATAAATAAACAAACAAATAAGACGTTATCGCAACCTATTTTATTGCATTACAACATACATAAACAAACACCAACAAATTACACATTTTAAACTTACATAAACTCTGAAAACTGAATTTACATATACTGTACAGGGTGTTTCAAAAAGGACTTTACAACTTTGAAAATTTATATAAATTTTATTAAACAAGGTACAGAGCTGGTTTTGGTGTTGTTTTAAAGGAAAACAGTTCAAGTTTTGACTCGCGTAGTCCGCTAGTGCCTAATCGCGCCGCACAAGCGCTAGTGACAGTTACGTTAAAGATGGCTGCCTTCACTGGACCGGAGCGTGCTAGTTGTGTGTTTTGGTTTGAAGAATCAAAGTCTGCGACAACAGTTCAGCGTAATTTTCGTACCAAGTACGCTAAAGATCCTCCTAGTAGGCCTACAATTTATGAGTGGCATAGGTGTTTTGTAGAAACAGTGTGCTCAGTGCAATATAAAAAATCCTCAGGTCGTTTAAGCACATCTGACGAAGTCGTTGAGCAAGTGAGACAAAGTTTTGTAAATAGCCCTACAAAATCGACCCGGCGTGCGTCTCGTGAGCTGCAAGTATCACATACGACGGTTTGGCGTGTGTTAAGAAAACGTTTGCACTTGAAACCATACCGATATTCGCTTTTACAAGCAATTAAAGACACTGATAAGATTGCCCGTAGGAACTTCTGTGTGGATATGTTAAATCGAGTGGATGATGATGAACATTTCTTGGACAACATAATCTTTTCTGATGAGTCCACTTTTCACTTAAGTGGCAAGGTAAACACACATAACTGTAGGATTTGGGGCAGCGAAAATCCACATGAAACATTACAACATGTTCGTGATAGCCCTAAAGTGAACGTTTTTTGTGCGTTGAGCAAGAGGAAAGTGTACAGCCCCTTTTTTCCAAGAGAGAACCATCAATGGGATAGTGTACCTTGATATGTTGCAACAATTTTTAATACCACAGATCGATGAGGATGACCGAGAACGAAATGTTTTCTTTAAGCAAGATGGTGCACCACCATACTATCTGACTGACGTCCGGGATTTTCTAAATGACCGCTTCCCAGGTCAATGGATTGGCCGTGATGCGCGGCTCCCCCGTTCCCCAGACTTGACACCGCTAGATTTTTTTTCTGGGGTTTCATAAAAGATATGGTGTACGTACCTCCTTTGCCGGCCACTCTACCTGAACTTAGAGCAAGAATTTACGCTGCTGCTGAGCAAGTTACACCTGAAATGCTAGTGCGAGTCTGGGAAGAAATCGACTACCGATGGCATGTCTGCAGAATAACCAACGGAAGCCACATAGAACATCTTTAGTTTAAGGTAAAAAAACTTGAAGTTTTTTCCTTTAAAATAACACCAAAACCAGCTCTGTACCTTGTTTAATAAAATTTATTTGAATTTTCAAAGTTGTAAAGTCCTTTTTGAAACACCCTGTATAACTGTTCAAAAGAACAGTTATTTTTTTCTTTTCTTTAACTTTCAAAGATTTTTTAAAGCCAAGCCTCTCCATTTCCGGACGGACATCACGTCTAATGATGTTGAATGTTTTTGCTGCTCTACATATTACTCAATATGTTACAAATGTTACATATTTTGTTCCCACGAAATTCTGTAAAGGTTCCGATAAAGCAACAGACGAAGAAAAAGAAAGAAAGGATACCGCTTTGTCAATTGATTCTAAAAAAAATACAGTTGCCCCGGAAGCAAGAGGAGAATCAAACTCACGCCCCCCTTCCCTGCTCTGTTTGCCACAACATAATATGTCTGCAACATATTTCACACCTAAAGTTGCGTCTCCCAGCTTAATTTTCCAGGAAATGTCCGTGAAACAATCATTGTTTGAGACTTCGGCCACTAAAGTAATATAATTTGCAAGAGGGAAAAAAACTCTGTTGCTCCTTGGGATAGGCCGGTTGATCCGAGGCCGGTTAAGAGGGGTTCTACTGTACATGTAAGTACATTTTCTTTTCACTAAGGCAGATTAACAGTGTCAAATTATCATAAATACAGTAAATATAATTATACATATATTAGATTCTTATGTATTTTAATTATTAATTTGTTGGCCCAACCTTCTTTTAATATTTATGATCAAATTTAAATAAACTTAAACAAATAAATTTAGATTTAAAAGAAATGATTTCTTTTGTTGTAACGTTACCTAAACAAAAATATGTTAAAAGAAAGAAGAAATTTAGATTAGGTCTCTTAGAGAATGAGATTCAAAATATTGCATACAGCTCGTCCCTTATTTTTATTTTATTATAAAATAGCCTTTTATTAAATTTTCACCAGTCAACAGTTTCAACAGTTTCACTAGTCATTTGTCTAAATGTGTTTATGAGTTTTGATGATTATACAGTTAACGTTTGTTACAGTTAGTTTGACAAATTAAATTATGTACTTTAAAAACTCTGCACTGAAACACAGAAGTAAGCAGGACGTTGGATATGTTGTTGTTTTTGAGACATCCTTTATTTGCTAGGATTCTCGAACCAGTATAACTGTAGAACTAAACCAAGTATTAATATTAAGATATCTCTCAATATATCCAAGTTTAAACAAAATTTACAACGTTTTTTAAAGTATAACTTATACAGATGACTTTAAGATAATATAGTTATGGATAAATCAGACTAAAGTAAGTTAATAAGCTCTTTGTTGAACCCTATCTGGATTTGTGTAGATTCCATTTTAACATGAGATTGCACAAAACTTACAACACATAAGTATTTCTTAAAAACCCTTTGGCGTAGTTTTATAAGGTTAACTCAATTTAACTAACATACTAGAATACATTTAGAATGTGTGGTGTTAAGCGGCTTATAGACGGGGAGAGTATTGGGTGACAGTACTAGCTGCTAGTTACTTCGCCTACTATCCTTCTAAACAGGTACTCTCCTCTGAGCAGGGTAGTAGCTACATTCCGCCAGTAAAGTTGAACCTGTTCAACTTTTACTCGCGACCAATCGGAGAGTAGCAGTCACGTGACCTTTTGGCGCCGTCTACTTCCCACCCCCCATCTAAACACATACTAGCCGCCAGTAGTCACTAGTCAGTCAGGGGCTAGTGTTTGAGGGTGAATGTTGTGGTATTATGAAACCTAAAACTGGTAAAAAAAATTCTACTGGTAAGTGGAGCAGTGAAGATATTTCACGCTTCCTAGATATTTATCACAACTATGAGCTATTGTGGAATATACAGCATGTTGATTCTGTGCAAAAAAAATAAAAGAGAGTCAGTAATGGTAAAACTGTTGAATGAATTAGTTCTTGAAGACATCGTCATGTCTAACACTTATTTCCTAAGGTTGAAGATTAAAAATATAAAGAGTACGTACCGGCCAGAATTTATAAAAGTACTGGAATCCAACAGAAGCAGAAAGGGAACTGATGACTTGTACAAGTCGAAACTGTCCTGATTCAATACAGCAGATTCATATTTGAGGGAGATGGTGATATCAAGATGATCTACTTCAAATCTAGCGATCTATATTTAATTTCTCAAAAAACCAACATTGTAAAAAATAACGGCTATTAAGACGTACCAAAATGACCATACTCGAACTTTATTCGGGGTTTCACAGGCACAGAAACAAAGCTTAAATCATAATACTCCATTTTGAAATAAAACAATGGTTTCAAACATAGTTGATTGAAACAACAATGAAATTGATTGGAAGCTACCACTTGCAAGGCATCGAATAACAACTTCAAGTTTTCATCTTGGAGGTATTGCATTTCGCATTGCAATGTTCTTCTTTGTCTTCAAATTTGTCCACGCTCATTCTCATATGTCTTCGGTATTCTTCAAGATCCTCTTTTGCAAACTCATGAAAAAGTGTCTCTGTGGCATCAAGTACACCTCCTCTACCAACCCATTCCTTTACCCAGGGTCTACTCCTGTGCAATGTTTCCTTTAGCTCCTCGCTTAACGCCATAACTACCTCACTAACAGCTTCGTCAAATTCTTCATCATTGTCAGATACATATGATAACTTTACACAACAAACTATCTTCAGAAAAGAGATCGCCTGACTGGCCGCCAGCGAGTACTCTCCGCTAGTACTGTCGCCCCAATACTCTCCTCGTTTATAAGCCGATTTAGGCAAGTCTATTCTGTTAGAAGTCGTTTCATGGGGGAGGGGGGAGCGTTCTGCAGCTGAGTTGGCTTAGCTTTGAAGTGGGGTAGTAGATTACAGATTGATAACTTTGGTTTGCTGATAATGGAATTGAATTAGGAAAGTGGATTTATTATAAATGTATGGTTTGGAAAGGCAATTAATTAACTGAAGACTGCCACAATGTAACTTCATTAAAGTATATCACTTCAAAATCAAGGTATTAAAATGGAACATCTTACTTATAAATGTGAACTGGATGTGAAAATAAATGAAATACAATGCTTATTATCATGTGACCAGTGCCTGTAAAACTTATTTACTTACTATCAATTTTGAATCATTCACACTAACATTATATCAGACTTTAACTCAGATTTAAAATATTAAAAGCATAATTTAGAACCATAGTTTCAAAATAATATTGTACACTAAAGTATATTGCTTTATATTAATAAATATTTCTTTCAAATTTATATTTCTACAACAAATAAAGAAATTTAAATGAACTGTTAGTAGTACATGTACAGTATAAACCAGGTTATATTAAATCAACTCCTACAAAAGTGAGTGTACGTCCATTTGTACGCAAATCAAAGTTTACATTAAAGACACTCCCGAGCTAGGACTATTGGTGCAAAGTGATAAACAACGTCATTTCTCCAAAAATGTAGTTATAAAAGAATTGCTGTTACAAAAATTGTTATTAACCTTGTAGTTCTAAACAATAAAATGTATTATATTGTTTAATATCTTCGTTTTATCTAATTATTTAAGACTTACCAGAGAAAGAGTTATAGTTTTTCTGATGTAGTCTATAACAAATTGATCTGCTGTGATTTTTCACAGGATCTTACTAGTACTCTAATATAATTAGCAGCAAACAAAACTTACATTACATATTATGAAACGCTTTTAAAAACTTAAAGTGAGTTCAAAAACCCAAACTGATTTCATTAATTTGAAAAATCATGTAAATATTAAAAATACTTTTCATCAAAGAGATAACATAAAGTTGAAACAGATTGTAGACTTACTTACCTTGGTATTTGGTTTAATTTTTGAGCAAAATTTTTTTAAATCTGTTGCATCTTCAAAACTTGGTTCAATGTTCATCCTAGAAGCAACTTTTCGAAAATACCTGAAACAGAAACAATTTAAATATTTAAAAAAAAATGGTACCTACATGTATTTAATACATTCTTCATAATATAAACATAATTTTTGTTTAAGAAAAAATATGTCTTTCCATTATGGAATAGTCTCCGGATAACGGATTTTAATATTATAGTATTAAGTATATAAATACCTTCTTTATCCGTCTAGTGGTCCCCTTTTCAGTATTTATACTACCGCGGTTTTGGATGACTCAAGCATCCATCCTCAGGTATCACTCTTGTGAGGTCATCAGAACAAAACCGCGGCAGTATAAATATCAAAAAGTAGATCATTAGACAGATAAAGAAGGTATTTATATACTTACCCTGTATATTAAAAAATATGAGTTCATTTCTTTAAATTTTCAGCTCAGTCCATATGCTTTTTTATATAATCATTAAAATTATCTTAATTTAAAACTTGTTACGATTGTCTTCTAAAACAAACAATCATATTATCTTCATGTTCATATAGTATAGAATAAAACTATATTTTGTAGTGTCAAAGTATTTCTAGGAATAACTATACTAATACAAATGCGTACGCACATATATTTATTGATCAAATGCGTTTAAGAAACAACAGTCTTTATCTTTAGTGATCTTTGAATTACAATGATCGAATTATAACTGCATTATTATTATAGAAAATATTAAGAAGTGGAAAAGAAAATATTTTCAAGAAGTTATTTAATGTAATGTTACCGGTTTGTTCCTCCATAAAGATCATCCACACAAAGTAAGTGGTCTCCAGCACTTAGGAGGTTAACAATTGCTGTTGTAGCTCCAAGACCAGAAGAAAAAGCTAGTCCATACTTGGCATTATCCAAAGAAGCCAAACATCTTTCTAAGCTTTGTCTGGTTGGATTGCCACTTCGGCTATACTCAAATTGCTGTTAACAAAACAAAATTCTGTAGGCCTATTTAAGTTTTTATTATTTTAATTTTGTAACATTAGTCATTAGGCAATACCTTACTATCATATCATTATTGCTGTTTTTATAAGCCTGAGAAACCATAACAGATCTTAATATTAATAAGACCAGGTAATTTTACTTGCCTCGGAGAAATTATAGAAATATTTACCAGAGCCG
Source organism: Philaenus spumarius (assembly GCA_018207615.1). NCBI lineage: Eukaryota > Metazoa > Arthropoda > Insecta > Hemiptera > Aphrophoridae > Philaenus > Philaenus spumarius. The sequence continues at coordinate 931,275 of JAGFPH010000149.1, forward strand.
AAAAATGTCATTAGTAATGCTATTCAGATTGATAATGTGAAATGAATTACCTGGCATATTACTGGGGCATTTATATTGTTATTTTAATTTTGATTATTTAAACAAATTTTGACAATAAATATACTGTTCAATAATTATTTGACATTGTAATTTTAAAACTTAAAGATCAAATTTGAATAGTGATGTGAGATTATATTGGAAAGGAACCATTTCATTATAAAAACAGTTTTGTTTAAGTGTTCGGTCATTAAGTCATGCATTATTCAAATGATTATTCTCAGTCACAAGTAAAAATAGAGAGTAGTTTGAATGACTGTTTAGCATATATAAATTTCTAAGTTCTTAAATGTTTATACATTAGGTTAAAAATACAATAACATACAAGCTACTTATAATTCAATATTTTAGTTTGAACTGAAAAAGACAAAAATGGGCCATGATTTTATTAAAATATTGTACAAATGCATCAATAGATTTAGGCATTACACATAGCAATCCCAGAACTAGTTTGTTAGAAATTGTGTTGAACCGATGCAACTGATTTTAATTTGGCATACTTCTAAGTCCATACTGGTAAAGCTAACCTGTAAAGGTCACGAATTCACCATTACATTTCTGAACTATTTATCATCTAAATTACTCAACATATAAAACCTTTGAGAAGTACATTTAAATTTATTTTTTGGCAAATTAAAAAACTATATAATTAAACCAAATCATGCACTTTCCCAAAAGGAATATCAAGGAATACCAACCTTATCTATAACTAAAAAATTATCAAATAGTTCTGTTTCACTATCAGTTTAATTGTTCAGGGTGCCTATCAGATCACGAAAATTAGATTTTTTGGTGACCTAAAATAAAAATTTGGACCTTGTTTTCTACCAATGACTATTAAAGATTTAAATAGAACCTTATAAAACCAAAAGGAAAAATAAGGTTTAAAACAATGATATGTGATGCTTACAAAGTATAAAAACGCTTTAAAAATGATCCGGTTTGTGAAATTGAAATAATCTGGAACAGTAATTTAAAAGGTCCATTTTCCCCCATCCCACGAAAAGCTTGCTTGCTGGGTTCTTGGTCTGGTTGATATAATGTGCAGAAGCTCTATTACTGTAAACATCAATTAAAAAGATTTGAACTTTGTACCAGTAATATTCTGAGTTGCATCGCGTTTTGATCAAGTAGTTCACAGTAATATATATATATATACAGTGCTCCAACTGAAGCAGTGCAGCACGGCTAATAAATAAATTAGTGGCATCAAACAGCAAACATTTTCATAACTCGAAACTAATAAACATAGAAACTTACTTTGAAATCTGCAGGGGCAAACTGTTTAAATGTTGTTGATAGGCCTATTGGCGGCACTACAGACATCGACGCCCATTGCTCAGGTTCACTGCCAACATGAATTGCTTTTGTTGCAAAGTTTTTGTCCTTTTTGATCAAATATCCATTTTCTACTTCCATCTAAAATAAATATAAATATAAAATAAGAATATAAAGTACAGTATTTATATTTCTACAATCTCATCTCTATTTCTTCAGTCTCTTAAACAAATAACAATTTTCTTCTTCTCTCTCTAAAACAAAAACATAAGATAAGCAAGCCTATAAAAATTATAAATTTAAGTTCAATCTCATCTCTAGTTCTCGAGTCTCTTCCTCATTAACAGAATCAAATATGCTTTCTTAATTACATTGGTTTATTGATTTGTTATTTATTGTTACATACATTTCAACAAAAGATTTAGATATTGCTAATTGATAAAAAAGACTGCTCCAAAATAATAATAAAAAAAAAACAGCCCAAAAACACTCCATGTTTAATTCAATTGATGAGATCATCGTTTTAAAGATAATAATCATACATAGACTAATGAAACTAAAGTTATAGCTGTGATCAAAAACAAAACAGTAACTCTACCATTTGTTTTTGGTTATAGTAATTATGAAAACTTTGGATTCCTTTTAAAAACTAATCATAAGCACCATGAAATGTTTTACTGAAATACCCAGATATGCAATGATTCATGACAATTAATGAATACCAAATTCATTACAATGATTAAAGTATTTTTAAAGTTATTTTTGGTTCTGGTATTTATCTTGTGCATTCAAATGACAATAACATAATATACAGGGTGTTTGAGAAGTCTGGGTACAGCTTATAATATCTAAAAATGTACGAGTCTTATGAGATAGAATTAAAAGCAGTTATTCACAACCATAAAAGAACCACTTTTTGGTGAGTTTGAAATTTTTGTCCGCTATCTTGGCATGAACTTCATTTTTTTAAATGGGAAGGTGGTCATGTGATACATCATTTTAAAGTAGAATTTCAAGAGAAAACCAACGGTGAAATTTTCACATCCATATCTTTAACCAATTCAAAATGGCGGCCAAAAACAACGAAATCGTGCTTTCCGATTTTGCCCCACTTTGCAGTACTATTTTAAAAAAATATTAATTATTCTTCTTTTTGGATTCAGAATTAAATAAGCTTTCAAACGATATGCCACACAATGATATTTGGGAGTATTTAAAAAAAAATTTAGTTACAGTCATTTTGTTTTTTAAAAATTGATTTCGAGTGGTTGAATTAAATACAGTTGTGTAGCATATCGTTTGAAAGCTTATTTAATTCTGAATCCAAAAAGAAGAAGAATAAATATTTTAATAAAAAAATAGTACAGCAAAATGGGGCAAAATCGGAAAACGTGATTT